>JASKMD010000011.1:671495-799840 GCA_030144725.1 Haematococcus lacustris
GAGTGACGCCAATTTGTGCCAAGGGGCTTTTCCACTTTGCTCTTGCGCTCCGTGACCATTGCGTTGTCCTTATGGCTGCAAGCAAATGCTGTCGTGGTGACACCCGCACCCTGCTGCTAGCCCCTCACTACCAAGTCCCGCAACTGCTTCTCTTCCACAGTTGACAGAGTTGTTGGGCACCCACGTTTCGCAATCACCCCATCCCTCTTGATGACTCTGTAGAGGGTGGCACATGAAACGCTATGTTCCCAGGCCACAGCTGCCATGTATGGCTGTGGCCGGATGCTCTTGACCTTCAACTCAGCATTAGCAGCTGCCAAGAGCCTTCTGGCCCTCTCGCCTGCGCTGTATAGAGCCAAGCTGGATTGCCGAGAACCACCAGTGGTCGGTTTGGCCATGGGGGCTGGTGGTGTGCGGTGGGACCTGGGCACATGAGGCCGATAAAATGACAGGAGCGCTTAGAAAGAGTATTTTCGACGCAAGGACTCGGCCAAAGGGTAGCAGCAGACCGAAGCGCACCAAGTGTGATACGTCGGGCTCCCACCAAGGTGTCTATTGGGGCCGCGCTCGCACGGATAAGTCGTCGCGCCAGTGCACCCGGGACCTTAACAGCCGGGAAGGTTCAAATGGGCGTAACCGGCGACAGCCACATCTCAACCGACACAACGCGATGATCCTCCCCGAATCGATTTGCACCACCCTCACAACCTCTAACGACCGTGCATGAAAGGAAGCGTGCGTGTGTAAGGGCAAATTTGATAGAACGGTCAAATCAGGCCTGTTCAAATTATGTGCTTTACTGTGTAGGTGTCTACAGTACTGTAGATGTCTACAGTACTGTAGATGTCTAGGGTACTGTAGACATCTACAGTACTGTAAGTGGTCTCTCGAGGTACCTCGAGGTACCTCGAGGTACCTCGAGGTACTGTAGATGTCTACAGTACTGTAGATGTCTACAGTACTGTAGGTGTCTACAGTACTGTAGATGTCTACAGTACTGTAGATGTCTACAGTACTGTAGGTACCTACAGTACTGTAGGTGGTCTCTCGAGGTACCTCGAGGTACCTCGAGGTACTGTAGATGTCTACAGTACTGTAGATGTCTACAGTACTGTAGGTGTCTACAGCACTGTAGATGTCTACAGTACTGTAGATGTCTACAGTACTGTAGACATCTACAGTACTGTAAGTGGTCTCTCGAGGTACCTCGAGGTACCTCGAGGTACTGTAGATGTCTGCAGTACTGTAGGTGTCTACAGTACTGTAGGTGTCTACAGTACTGTAGATGTCTACAGTACTGTAAATGTCTACAGTACTGAGGGTACCTACAGTACTGTAAGTGGTCTCTCGAGGTACCTCGAGGTACCTCGAGGTACTGTAGATGTCTACAGTACTGTAGATGTCTACAGTACTGTAGGTGTCTACAGTACTGTAGATGTCTACAGTACTGTAGATGTCTACAGTACTGTAGGTACCTACAGTACTGTAAGTGGTCTCTCGAGGTACCTCGAGGTACCTCGAGGTACTGTAGAGGTCTACAGTACTGTAGATGTCTACAGTACTGTAGATACCTACAGTACTGTAAGTGGTCTCTCGAGGTACCCCGACAGTACTGTAGACACCTACAGTACTGTAGGAGCCTACAGTACTGTAGGTGTCTACAGTACTGTTCGTGTACTCGCGAGGTACCCCGACAGTACTGTAGACACCTACAGTACTGTAGCATAGCCGTATCTCACCAACCGCGCAAAATCACGAATTTTAGTTTCAACCCCCAATCTTACAATGCCTTCATTTGACTATGTACCAAGTCCGAGGCTCCGAATCTCAAAAATGCTGTTACTAATTTGCCTGAGTGGAGTGTGCCACAGGGAGGGTTCGATCCAAGGGGTGGGTGGAGGTGGGTGCAGCACAGTGAGCCTGCTGCGCTGTGTTGTCCAGCTGCTGAGCAAGGGGTGTCATAGCCCGGTTCTCACTCTCACCTGGCGGCCCTGGTGGCGTAGAACTGCCCTGGTGTACGGCTGACTGCCCTTCAGCAACCGGCTGGTCCCCACTAAGGTTCAACACATGCAATGTCACGTCGGTCTGCTTTCCAGCAGCTAAGCCATGCTATCATCAGCTACAGCAAGGCTGTGCCATCACCAGCCCAGGCACCAGAGGGCTGGGTGCTTCCAGAAGGTCACTGAGTCGCCAGCAAGTCTGTTGCTCAGTCTCGTGCTGACCAGTCTTGGGCAAGGGCCAAGGCAAGGGCAAGGGCATGCGCAAGGGAAATGCAGCAGCAGGCTGGCAGGGGGTCTGTTCTGACCCCTCTGGGCAATGCAATGCAGCTGGCCTGGCCTCGAGGTGCTGCGCCGCCCACCTTCACACCTGAGATGTGTGACCTGTGACTATTGACATGTACACCAGGGAGCTGTGAAGCCAATGCCCATGCACCCTACCCCAATTTTGTGAACCTTACCAAATGCAACCCATGCTGCTTTTCAACTGCCAACTCAATTGACAAGCCTGCTGCTGGCCTGCCTTCTTTTCCTCAGGTGTCAAGAAGCAGGCGATGGGTTGTCAAGCACCCTCGGGCACACCTGTCAATCACATGGTGCCTTTGTCCTGCAGCATGACGGCAACCAACCAGTGCACATCCGCATCTTGCCGCTGCCATGGCCCTAGTTTGAAGCTGCACTGAATACAGATAGCTGTGCTCAGGGCCACTAATCAGGTGTGGTAGACAAAGGGGCACCTCCATGCACTTTGTGTTGACACCTCACAGCTTCACTTCCACTAGCTGCTGGCCTCCTTCCATGTCGACCCTCTGCTGCCGACTCGGATTTGCTCGTTGCACGCAGCTGCTTCATAGGGGTGGTGCAGGACTTTCGTGATAGCTAGTACGCACTGGCTCGACTATTGAAGCTGTAGCCGCTGCGAAGTCCATCAGCAGCAAGCAGGGGGGTATACCGCTACCCTCCTTCTCCTTTATGCCCCCTACTGTACTGATACGCCCTGTTGGTGATTTCACCAAATCAATTTGTCACCAAAATGTATCACCATTTGTTTGAGATGCGGCTGTCACCAAATTTGTAGCAACACCCCCGAGTTCACCATAACTCTATGGTATATGGCGCCAAAGCTGAAACAGAGCTTGCTGACCTCGATCATTCAGCCCATAGATGCTGCAAATCGCGAGGCAGCTGTCGCACGCGATGTGACAGCTTTCGCAGCCGCCCGCGGCGTGGGGGGGGCAGGGGCAGGGGCAGGAGCAGGGGAGGGGGGCGTGGCAGGGGCAGGGGCAGAGGCAGGGGAGGGGGCAGTGGCCGCGGCAGGGGCCGTGGCAGGGGCGGGGGCAGGGGCAGGGGCCTGCCCCCTCTTTCTGATAGTGATGAGGACGACATCGTCACACTAGCTTTGAGGGCTGCTGCCATGGTGGAGGCTGATGGAAGCGACAGCAGCAGTGCCAGCAGCTCAGCCAGCAGCAGCTCTGATAGCGGTGAGGGCGAGAGTGATAGTGAGGATGATGAGGCTGTGATGGAAGCAGGCACACACTTCAGTGCTCGAAGGCGGCTGCCCCACTAATGAACAAATACATATGTGGACAATGTGCTATTGCTAGGTGTTGCACTTGGCAACCCTTTGGCTTCGTAGATCTATTGAGAATAAGGAGTCACCAAACATGTATCACTTCAATGTTTGAGCCAGGCGCTGTCACCAAATATGTGCCAATAGGGCCTTTAGGACCGTTTTTTTGGGTTTCACCAAATCAGCGTATCACCAACAGGGCGTATCAGTACAGTATATGATGCTCGTCTGTTTGTACTTCGGACGGTCTCCGGAAGGACTGGGACTGGACCGGAACTGGACCGGACCCGAGCCGGACCGGACCCGAGCTGCCGTGAGGTTGACAGCGATAGCGAAGCGCCGCTGTGGATTAGTGGCGCTGCCAATGTCCTCTCTTGGTGCTGTGGCGCATAGGTAGGTAGTTTGTTCGGTACCAACTCTTGTGCCGAATCCACAACTACTCAGGAGAGGGCTCATTGCACATGATCGCTGTGCATCGCGGCCATGGAACCGAGCAGCAGTGCACGCGAAGCTATGCTGCCCAGGGTTGTGCGAAGCAGTTTCACCCGCGACGCTCAAGAGCTGATTTGCCTGGCAAATGAGGAATACTCGCGCTTGAGGAGCAGCTGCATGCCTCAGCTGCCAGCGCTTGATGAAAGGGCCACGGACGGCCTGTCCGCAGCAGTGGAGATGTTGTAGAGAGCGTAGGGACAGACGCGGCACTCAGCTTAGGGTACTTACATAACTAACTGCTGACGGCACTAAGCACACTACTCGGTGCCTACCTGTAGAGAGCGTAGGGACAGACGCGGCACTCAGCTTAGGGTGCCGAGGTCTGCCCCTCTAACTGCCTTAAGACAGACAGTCTCACTCTCTCACTCTGCAGCCCTGAGTGCTGTCAAACATGTCTCACACTTCCGGTGCTCAATATCTTTTGCACCAGGACATGTTCACAACACTCCCACTCAGTACTTAGGCCAAGAGTCTGCACAACTGCTATATCAAAACAACTGCATCAAACAACTGCAGAGAAGTTGTCTCAGGTATACAAACCTGTGCTTCACCAAGCTTCCAGTCCTGAAACACAAACAGGCTGGATACACTAGGCTGTTTCAGGCATGTGTGCCTGTGCCTAGCTTAAGCTGAGCTGTACACCCCACACCCTTGCTTGCCCCAATGAAACTTGATAGCTGCGAGAGGCTTGGTGAGGAGGTCTGCCATCATGCTGCTTGTGTGGCAGTAGTAGAAAGCAACCTCCCCCCTGGTAATGCGTTCCCTAACAAAATGGTGATGCACATCAATATGCTTTGCTTGTGAAGTGGCCATGGGATTGTGAAGAAGCTGCAGAGCTGCCTGGTTGTCACACCCTATGGTGACACAGCTGGCATCAAGCTGCAGATCCCTCATCAGCTTCCTGAGCCACAGGGCCTCTTAAGCTGCATTAGAGGCTGCCATGTATTCGGCTTCAGCTGTGGATAGAGCCACTGTGGGTTGCAGGCGGCTGGACCAGCTGATTGCACCGCCATTGAGAGTGAACAAGTATCCTGTAGTGCTTCTTGCAGTGTCTTTGTCACCAGCATAGTCTGAGTCAGAGAAGCCCTGTAGTCCTGTGACACCCCCAAACAGCAGTCCATGGTCACATGTGCCCTTCAGGTAGCTCAGCACGTTGCATGCGGCTGCCCAGTGCTGCTTGGTGGGTGATGACATGTGCCTAGCCAGAGCACCCACTGCAAAAGCAATGTCTGGGCGTGTGCAACATGTGAGGTACAGCAGGCTACCTACCAAGGCGCTATACTGGTGCACTGAGGTGTCGAGGGGGTCTCCCTCCCTGACTAGCTTAGTGGCTGGTGCCATAGGCACTGCCTTGCTGTGTGCTGATGACATGCCATGTGTGGTGACCAGCTCATTAATGAATTGCCGCTGGTCCAGCATGATTGTGCCCTCTGCCCTATTCCTAGTGATTTGCATGCCCAAGAACCACCTGGTGTCGCCCATGTCCTTGATGTTGAATACACAGGCGAGTTGCTGCTTGACATGTGCCAGGCCTGCAGTGTCCCCCTGCTGAGTACACAGCAGACAGTCATCCACATAGACCAGGAGGTAGACTGGGCCTGATGGCAGCTGCAGGGTAAACAAAGCAGGATCTGCCTCGGAAGCCGTGAACCCTATGGCAAGTAACTCCTCACAGAGGCGTGCATGCCATGCCCTGGGTGCCTGCCTCAGACCATACAGAGCCTTTTGCAAGCGACACACTGTGTTACTGCTGCCCTCCTCAAAGCCCTCTGGCTGCTGCACATAGATGACCTCATGCTCTTCAAGCTTGCCATTCAAAAAGGCTGTCTCAAAGTCAAGCTGATGAATCTCCATGTTCTCGGCTGCTGCTTTGGCTAGGACTGTGCGCAGTGTGGTGTGCTTGCTAACAGGTGCATACACATCACCGACATCCACACCTGACACTTGCAGAAAGCCTTTGGCTACCAGTCGGGCCTTGAAGCGCTCAATGTTGCCTGCAGCATCACGCTTCACTTTTAGTACCCACTTGGTGGGCAGGACACGTGCACCACTAGGCCTCTCACTCAAACACCATGTCTGGTTGGCATGCAATGACTCAAGCTCAGAGCGCATGGCCTCACGCCACATGTCAGCCTGTGGCCCTGATAAAGCCTCACTGACTGATGGAGAGTCATTGTCATGGGAGGTGGACATGGATGTGGCATGCAGGGACAGCTGCCTGAGCCGGTGAGGTGGTTGTCTGTCCCTTGGTGGGTTCCGACGTGGTGCGGGGGGTGCAGGTGCAGGCAGGGGAGCAGGTGCAGGCATGGGAGCAGGTGCAGGCAGGGGAGCAGGTGCAGGCTGCAATCTGTGCCTGCCTATTCCAGAAGGCTGGCTGTTGACACTTGCTGAGTGGCTGGGTTCTGGTGCAGGGGGAGCAGGTGCAGGCAGGGGAGCAGGTGCAGGCTGAAGTCTGTGTCTGCCTATGCCAGAAGGCTGACTGCTGACAACTGTTGAGTGGCTGGGTTGTGCAAGAATGCCGCTGCCTCTGCTGCTGGCTGATCCACCAAACAGATTGCGTCTGACCTGACTCTTGCTGTCCTCATCATCAGACTAAGCGCTGTCACTGTCATCCTGAATGACTCTCCAATCTATAGGTCTGGACCTAGGATGTTGTTCACTGGAGCCAGGTGCGCTGCTGCTGTTGTTGCTACTGTTGCTGCTGCTGCTGCTGCTGGTTCTGTCTGGACTCCCACTGTCATCTGAGCCAGAGTCGCTGGTGTCAGTCTGCTGTTGCTGCTGCTGTTGCTGCTGCTGCTGACGTCTGTCCCCCCCACTAGGGAGTCTGGCAGGCTGCAGGTCAGGCTGTGGGCTGGGTGGGTCGGGATGAAGCAGCATGCTGGCTGGCAGGATTCTCTGGCTGCCATCCTTGCTGTGCTTGTTCAGCTGCTTGTTCAGCTGATCATTAAGCACAGAGAGTTCATCAAAGGTGACATCCTTGCTCATCTGCTCTCTTCCATCCAGAAACACCTTGTAGGCTTTGGAACCAGGCTGGTACCCAATGAAGACACCTGCTGCTGCTTTGGGCTGCAGCTTGCTGCGCTGATGGCGTGGGATGTGCACCCAGACCTTGCTGCCAAAGATTCTGAGTCCTGACACGTCAGGTTTGACACCGAAAAATGCCTGCCATGGAGTCTGACTCTGACCTGTCACAGGCAGCACACATCTCACATGGTTAGCTGCTTTAGCTGCGTAAGCCCAGAACTCCAAGGGCAGGTGAGCTGCATGTAGCATGCTGCGAAGCTTCTCAACAATGGTTCTGTTCAGTCTTTCAGCTGCGCCATTCTGCTCAGGACTGTAAGGAGCAGAGTGCTGATGCAGGATACCTTTGCTGTTGCAGAAGGCCTGTACTGTCTTGTTAACATACTCGCTGCCATTGTCAGTCCTAATGGCTTTGCACTTGCTGCCAGACTGAGTCTCTAGCTGTTGGATGACTGTAATAATGCAATCTGGCACCTGGTCCTTGCTGCGAAGAGGCATGACAACTGAAAACTTGGTGAACTCATCAAGAAAGGTGGCGAGGTAACGGCTGCCGTCCTTGGCTGCCATGCTGAATGGGCCACACACATCCATGTGAATCAGTTCAAGTGCAGCTGTCACAGCCGGTGCATTGGGAGATGGCAGTGGGAAGTGTACATGCCTATGCTGTTTACCTAAGACACATCCCTCACACACAGCTGGATCAGATCCTGCTGCCCGAAACTGTGAGGCTGTCGTGTCAACACCGCTAACCATATGCTCTCGCTGCATGCGTTCAAGTACAGAGTAGGATGCATGACCAAGTCTCTCATGCCACACCTTGGGGGAAACTGAAGTCCTGCTGTGGCCGCTGCTTGCTGAGTCCAGCAGCTGTTGCTCCGATGTAGCATCCTCAGGTCCTGACACTGAGGTAGGGGCAGCAAGATCAGCAGTTGTTGCTGAGGTAAAGCTGCTGCATAGCTGGTTGGGTGCTGATGGTGCCATTACGATAGATGCTGCTTGGAAAGGATAGCTGTCATTCTGCTTTGGTACTTGCATGCTCAGGCTGTGTCCACGGTAGCTGCCCTCCATCAGGCAGCTGTGCTCTTGAAAAAGAAACTTGTAGCCTGCAGCTGTGGCTTTGGCGACAGAGACAAAGTTAGCTGATGCAGAGGGTACCAGCAGTGCATGCTGAAGACACAAGATACCCTGATCTGTCCTGAGCCAGGCATCTCCCTCACCAACTGCATTAAGCTGATGGCCAGCTGCTGCCAGGTAAACAGGCTGTGGAGCTGGGTAGGAGCGAAAGCTGGTGAGGCTGCTGGCATTGGTGCAGATATGCCTAGATGCTCCTGAGTCAATGAAGTAGGGCATGTGAGGGTCGCCATCAATCAGGCGCTGCCTGGGGATCTGAGCTGAGACAGGCTGGCCATAACGGCTGGTGAACAGCCTTGCTCTGTTGGGGCTGAGGCTGCTCTTACCAGCAGCAGGGCTGTATGACCTACCCTTGCCTGGGCTGCCAGCTCTGCCTGGGCTGTGACCAGAGGTCCTGGCTGGGCTGTCGTCAGCTCTGCCTGGGCTAGACAGCAGCATGGACCTCAGTCTCTCTCGCTGGCTCCTGTCAAAAACACGACACTCAGCCATGATGTGTCCCTCTTTGTTGCAGAAGTGACAGGTCATGTGAGCATGTGGATTCTCTTCTCTGGTGCTGTGATCTGAGTGAGCTGGGGAGCTGCTGCGCTGCATGGCTGCGTTGCTGCTCCTGCCTGGCTGGGGCACCCTGCCCCCCCCCTGGCCTCGCCATCCCGACTCCCCTGAGTACCCAGCCCCCCTGGGTGAGAATGAGGAGGAGGAGGCCCAGAGAGAGGAAGAGGAGGAGGTGTCGAGCTGCTTTTGCCGATCCAGCTGCAGGTCTGCTTCCCGGTATTGCAGGACCGTTTTGACTTTGCTCAGGGGCAGTGCTGCGCTGGACTGATCATAGCGAAGCTGTTCCACGGTTGGTCTGTACTCATCAGGCATGGCAGCCAGCACTGACAGCACGATGGAGGTGTCAGAGGGGCTGCAGTTGCATGCTTGCAGGTTGGCTTGCAGCATTAGCAGTCGGCTGAAGAATTGGGAGATGGTCTCACCAGGGTGCAATCTGAGCATGGACAATTGCTGCTGTAGCTGGGTCTGGTGCGCGAGGGAGGACTGGGTGTACTCAGCTTTGATATTGTCCCAGGCGGCCTTGGCTGAGACTGCATTGCCGACGGCGAAGAAATGCTGAGGATTGACGTAGCGTAGAATCAATGCTTTGGCCTTTTCGTCTGAAGTGTTCTCTGCGTCGCGCACAGTAAGCGCTGCTGCATAGGCATCTTGCGTAGCCTGCGAGGAGCCTTGGATAGGCGCAGTGGGCAAGGGGGTGATGCCTCTGTCGACGATCTGAAATAGGTTGTACTCAATGAGCGCGTATTTGACGCGGATCTGCCAGAACTGATAGTTGTCGTCAGTGAGCAGGTCGATTTGGGCTCCCGGCCCGATCGACGAAGCCGCCATCGCCGAACGACTAACTGTCGAACGCACGACCCCTTCCCGGCGACTTACTGGTGCCTTTCACGCGTCTGCGTGCGTGGGCCCATAACCCTGTAGAGAGCGTAGGGACCGACGCGGCACTCAGCTTAGGGTACTTACATAACTAACTGCTGACGGCACTAAGCACACTGCTCGGTGCCTACCTGTAGAGAGCGTAGGGACAGACGCGGCACTCAGCTTAGGGTGCCGAGGTCTGCCCCTCTAACTGCCTTAAGACAGACAGTCTCACTCTCTCACTCTGCAGCCCTGAGTGCTGTCAAACATGTCTCACACTTCCGGTGCTCAATATCTTTTGCACCAGGACATGTTCACAACAGATGTGCATCAGCAGCCATAGCCACCAGCAGGAGGAGCAGGTCAACGTGGAGCTGTTCAGCATCGTCACTGGCAGCGCTGCGGCGATAAAGCGCTTGCACTTCACCAGCACAGCTGCAAAATACACTGTACCAGCAAGGGGCGCAGTGATGCTGATCCCCGGCATGACAGCAGCCCTGCTACTGTCTGGTGAGGACGGCAGCATCAGCATGGCGCCACCCAAACTCACTGTGGATGCAGCACGGAGCGCAGCTGAGCTGCTGACAGTGATCACAGTGCGGATCCGGGTGGACATCCCTGTGCGTGCGCTGGCCTGGACATCCTTGCAACAGGCGCTGCTTGGGATCTTTGCCACCGCACACCATTCACTACCCAAGGTCATGGCTGTGACTCACCGAAAGCCCCCAGCCCAGCCCCGGTCTCAGCCCATGGCCCAGCCTGCGGCCCTGCGCAATGCCCAGCCTGAGGTGCAGCAGGAGGCTGAGCGTGAAGGCAAGCGCATAGGCAAGCGTGCCAGGTGAGGGTGTGTGCCAGGGTGCTTATGCTAGAGATGCGTGCGGTGAGGTGTGACTTAGATGTGGTGTCTACCTACAGATGCCTAGATACAGGTGTCTAGAACCTAAAGTTGTTGCCTTTTGCACTGCCGCAGGGTGAATGACATCATTGCGCCATGGCGTTTGACATTGCGTCTGATGGATGGCGAGAAGATACCTTTGGTCACCCCCGCCATTGGCCGCACCCCCATGGCTCAAGACATAACATCTAACTCATTTTTGCACGGATGAAGCCGCCGACTGGTGCGATGGAATGCTCGTGGCCTGACGAGTGTGCAGCCAGCCCCAATGGTTTGCCGGGTGGCTGGCCCCCAACATGCGACGTGTTCTTGGGCTTCGCAGACACTCCTAGCGACTGCTATAAGCAGCCTGGACCAAGCGCGGCGTAAATTTCGCATATTTTTGGACATTGCTACTTTTTAGTTTACCACGCTAACAGTGCTGCTTCGTCCCAGAACACATCGAGACCCTCTCCCATACTAGTGCGTCACCGCGACGGCGGAACATTGCCGAACCTGCTGCCAGGTACAAGTCGCAGAATCGCATGTTGCACAAGGCGGCCAATACATTGGAACTTGTGGCTCCCGAGCAATTACGAGCAACAACAATCGGTCAAAAAGATGCAGCAATTGTGCTGATACATGTGTTTGCCGCTGTGCAGGCCATTGAAGGCCATGGGTAGCAAGAAAAGGGCTGTGAAGGCTAAATGCCCACAAGCAAGTGTGTGTGCCCACAAGCAAGTGTGTGTGTGCATTCCCTGTGAGACCTGCGAGCTCCAGCTGGACAAGCTCATGGACAGCCTTGTGCTGCCTGAGGACCCACAGCCACTAGATGACAGCGACAGTGATAGCGGGAGCGACAGCGACGGGGGACATGCTGAGGTGCATGTGGTGCTGGCTGAGCACATTGCCAACGCTGATGCTCAGGACCTGGCTGGTGTGCTAGATGCAGGTGTGCTAGGTGAGGCTTGGCTGGAGAAGTTGGTGAGTGATGCCCAGAATGCCAGGGCTGCTGCAGGCGCTGCAGGAGGGGGGCAGCAGGGCGCAGCTGTGAGGCTTGACCTGGACTATGCCACAGTGCAGAGCTGGTTTGTGTGCCCATGCAAGGTTGGCGCCAAGCCCAGAGGCTGATGTGGAGCGCATGCATAAAGATGTGAAGGGGTGCAGGGCGATGCACCGCATGGTGTTTACACCTGACGGGGACCAGCCTAAATGGGCCATGGCTGGTTGTGCGTGCAGCACGTGCATGAGTGTGCCATGCCTGCCGTGCATGAAGCCTGACACCACTACCCCACTTGAGCCCATGCCCATGTTCCAAGACACTGTGAAGGAGGTGAGGGCTGACGAAGAGTGTTATGCATTGTTGATGTTGTTCCATTCTGATTTGCTGCATGATGAGGTGTGTTTTGGCAAAATGACCAACAAACACTGTGAACGATATCGCATGCACATGGGGTGGAAGAGGGAAGAGGGACGTCGGGAATTGCGTCGTTGGGTGCTGAGAGAGCTGCAAAGTGAGCAGCTAGAGGCTGAATATGAGGCGGACAATTGTTGTGGCGTGGTGTAAGGTGCATGGGAAGTCAATCCACAGAAGCAAATACGGCCCGCACTGATCGGCAGCGTACTTATAACCGAAATTGTGACTGGGTGCATGGTGCATGAGTGTCAACTTTACAGCAGCACAGACGGCCTACAAAGGAGGGCATCGCGTTTCTAGCCAATAGACACGTTGGGACTCCTCACAAAGAAGCAATTGCACTTGTCAGCTCAGCAAATGACGTCCTGGTTGGGCAGTAACGAGGGCAGAAACAAGACCCACATTTAGTGAAATCTGACATGGGGTCACGAGACACAAAAAAAATGAGCGCGGCCATGCAGCTGAGCCATTGAGCGCGATAGCTGCTCGCTGATCCCAGCCCCACTAAGCAGCCCATTCCCGACACAACGCGACCCCAACTTCCAACACCCCCGCCCGCCCCGGCACAGGTGCACATCAGCCCGAGCAGCCCGCTAGCTTCGCTTTGATGAGCTGCACCGCCCTGCGCAAAAACCGCTGTAAAACTCTTAAAGACCGGTCGGAGTTTATCAGGGGTGCAGCCAATGGCGGGGGTGACCCTTTGCACAATCTGAACGGGGCGTCCACTTTCAGTGAACTGTATGAAGCCGTGGACCAACACATGCGCCCCAGAACGTCTCGATATTACATACTATTTGTTGAAGGCGGTGATCCACATGGTTTACGTAGACACGAGCGTAACACCTTGCAGGAGGCTGAAGTGCAAGACGGGGATGTCTTGGATGCCATTGAAGAGCAGCTTGGGGATTGACACTTGTATGGCAATGTGTACCATCCAGTGATGGGTAATACAAGATACGTGTATCGATACCGATATGTATTTTTTGTATAATACAAAAATACACGTACCGTACTCATATGAGGTTTTCAATTCGCGGTCTTTCAATTCGCGTCCGCATATGAGGTGTTGCGATGAGGTGTTGCGATGACGCAGCCGACAATTTGCTACGCCAGGTCGACCAACATGAAAACGAAATGCTCCATCGAAGGGCTCTCGATCGTGAAGATGCGGCTGTCGCGAAGCGTGGGCCGGGCAGGCCTCGGAAGCTGTTTAGCGTCGGGCTGTTGCTAGTTGCTAGGGCTAGGGGTAGGGCTGTTGCTAGTTGCTAGGGCTAGGGGTAGGGCTGTTGCTAGGCCTAGGGCTAGGGGCTAGGGCTAGGGCTAGGGCTAGGGCTAGGTATACAGATGCCTGAAACTGGGTACAGGTGCCTGAAACCTCTCTCTCGCATTGTCGCAGGGTGAATGGGGCATGGCGTTTGACATTGCGTCTGATGGACGGCAAGGCCATACCTTTAAACCACCTGAATGGGGCGTCCACTCTCAGTGAACTGTGTGAATCTGGCGATCAACACATGCGCCACAAAGAGCCAGGTGACTATAGGCTGTACCATTACGGTCGTTGGGCACGTCACGGCGAGCCTACCACCCTGCAGGAGTTCGGCGTGGAAGATGGGGATGCCATTTGGGAAGAGGTGTCAGTTGTGCATGGCCGGTGGCGCCATGCCACGCATTACTCACAAAAGATGTTGTAGTCTACAACCAACAATTGCTAATCCCTGTCTGAAAGGTTCAGCACGGCGTCATTGAGCTTCTTGAATACCTTCCTCACCATTTTCACATGCCGCTTGTCTTTACGTGAGGCTTACGTCGAGACCTCCGCTCTGAACATCGCGTGCATCACTACCACTTGCTCCACTACCTGCTGCTCAATCACGGCGTGCTCAGGCGACCGCGTGATGGTAAGGATGCAAACGTCAGAGCCACAGCCTTGTTGCACTTGTGTTGGCGGGCCGCGTCCCGCTGTGATACCCGACAAAGTCCCGATGGACGCACCGGCGCCCGACCAGGCGCTGCCGGCACGCGTGACAAGGAGAACCCGGTCCTTGCGAGTCTCAAGCAGGTTAGCGACCGCTGCATGAACGCCGTACGCCTGGAGGGCAGCAGCTGCCTGCAAAGGCACGACAGACGATGCTCCCATCCCATTATGCCAAGACGGCTCACTCTTTCCCCACCTCCGACAAGGGGCGGCAGCGCTACTTTGGCCCCGATGCTGGTACTCAAACCGATACTGAGGCTCTTCCTCAATGCTTAGGGTTAGTTAGGGCAAAAAACGCTGAACACTAACCCACTGGAGCCGCCCCTCCACCCTCTGCCCAACTAGGTATAAACATAATCCTGGCTGAGTCCAGCCCAGCCCAGCCCAGCCCAGCCCAGCCCAGCCCAGCCCAGCCCAGCCCAGCCCAGCCCAGCCCAGCCCAGCCCAGCCCAGCCCAGCCCAGCCCAGCCCAGCCCAGCCCAGCCCAGCCCAGCCCAGCCCAGCCCAGCCCAGCCCAGCCCAGCCCAGCCCAGCCCAGCCCAGCCCAGCCCAGCCCAGCCCAGCCCAGCCCAGCCCAGCCCAGCCCAGCCCAGCCCAGCCCAGCCCAGCCCAGCCCAGCCCAGCCCAGCCCAGCCCAGCCCAGCCCAGCCCAGCCCAGCCCAGCCCAGCCCAGCCCAGCCCAGCCCAGCCCAGCCCAGCCCAGCCCAGCCCAGCCCAGCCCAGCCCAGCCCAGCCCAGCCCAGCCCAGCCCAGCCCAGCCCAGCCCAGCCCAGCCCAGCCCAGCCCAGCCCAGCCCAGCCCAGCCCAGCCACCATCGCTTTGCAGCAACAACCCTACACCCAGTGTTGTGTTGCAACCCCGCCCATGCTGCAGGAAAACCCAGCCACCCATGAGGACATGGCCCCATGCATACCGCCACCCACTATCCAGCCACAGCAACCCACTGCCACCCACCCACTGCCACACTGCTGCCCCACCCAAGGTCACCCACCAAGGCCAATCACCTGCCCCAACAGCTTGCAACACTGCTCAAGCCACAATGCCACGCGCACCCCCTGCCTTAGCTCGTCAGACAACAGCCTTAGCAAGGCAGCCAACCACAGCAGAACATACCAGCCCATTAACCTCACCAGCCACCAGCCATCAGCCACCGACTTTGCCAGTGCCAGCCACAGGCACTGCCTCCGCCACCCCTTGCCTCTGATGCCGCTCCACAAGGCACACAACTCCTGATGATGAGGGGAGGGGACGTCACGAGTTGTGTGCCATGCCGGGCAACACCATTAACGCTGCATATAAAGCTATTGATGCAAATGATTTTAAGACCCGAGAATCTAAACAAGCACACATAGAAACTGTGCGACACTGGTGTGATGCGTTCAATTGAGGCGTCCACCAACAAACCCATCTGGCAGCTGGGTAACGGCCTCTCCTTGGACACCCCAGCACCCGCCTGAAAGACTCACCTTGGCCACCAGGATATGTGTGTCCGTCTCCAGCTTGAAGCTCACCACCATGGCGGCAGGGCACCACTGGCGGGTCAGCAGGCCCAGCATCTTGGGCACCTGCAGCCAGCCTGCACCAGCCTGGCCTGGAGGGGGCTCAGCCACACCCCCGGGGGGCAAAGGGGCGCGAGGGGAGGCTATCAGGGAGCGCTATCAGGGGAGGCTATCAGGGAGCCACACCCTCTGGGGGCAAAGGGGCGCGAGGGGAGGCGCTGGGCTATCAGGAAGCGCCTCACCCTGGCAGTGTGCCAGCTGAGGGGTGGGCAGTGTGCCAGCAGAGGGGTGGGCAGTGTGCCAGCTGAGGGGTGGGCAGGGTGCCAGCAAAGGGGTGGACAGTGTGCCAGCTGAGGGGTGGGCAGTGTGCCAGCAGAGGGGTGGGCAGTGTGCCAGCTGAGGGGTGGGCAGGGTGCCAGCAAAGGGGTGGACAGTGTGCCAGCAGAGGGGTGGGCAGTGTGCCAGCTGAGGGGTGGGCAGTGTGCCAGCTGAGGGGTGGGCAGGGTGCCAGCAAAGGGGTGGACAGTGTGCCAGCAGAGGGGTGGGCAGTGTGCCAGCTGAGGGGTGGGCAGGGTGCCAGCAAAGGGGTGGACAGTGTGCCAGCAGAGGGGTGGGCAGTGTGCCAGCTGAGGGGTGGGCAGGGTGCCAGCAAAGGGGTGGACAGTGTGCCAGCAGAGGGGTGGGCAGGGGCCTACTGATCCTGCTCACGCCTGGCTTACTGGTCATGTGCTGCAAAGCCGATGTGAGCACCACATGGACATGACTCATGACGCAGAGCAGGCCTTACAGGGCAAAGCAGGCCTTACAGAGGGCCCAGGGCCCAGGCAGGGATGCTGCTGCAGGGATGCTGCTGTGCATGCAGATCCGAGGCTGGCCCATGCAGGGTGTCAAAACAGGCAACCATGCAGAGTGTCAAAACAGGCAGCCATGCAGAGTGTCACAACAGGCAAGTCGACAGGGGAGGGACAGTGCTTGGGCCAGATGAGTTATGCGGAGCAAAGGAGGCTGAGGCGAGCCCCGGGGGCGCGGTGTCAGTGCTGGCGGGCCTCACCTTTCTCAGCTGCAGGTCCAGGCCCCCCTCACTGCTCTGGATCTTGTGCTCTGCCTGCGGGCAAGGCATGCAACGCGTGCCAGCGTGTGCAGGAGCTCAGGCCAGCCTCTGTGCTTGCTGGGCTAAGCCTGGCCACCACCTGCTGCTCTAACCTACCCTGTCGCTACAGCTACTACATAACAGCACTCACTACACACATGAATGGCTTGGTTCCTCACCATCATGACAACAAGCACACTAACCCACACCCAGCTGCACCTGGGCAGACCTTGCTCCTGACCTGCTGTGGTGCGCTGAGATGGGCAGCCCCTTAGGGTGAGCTGCCTGCTAGTGAGCTACTTCCACTGCAGCCTCTTACAGCTGCTAGCCACCACGGCTGATGGCTGATATAGCTGCTGACACGGCTGCTGGCTGGCACAGCTCAATCACAGCCCTGCCCACCGTGTCCCTCCCAGCCTGCCCTGCCCAGCCTACCCTGACACCCACCGCTGCCCTGCCCAGCCCTGCCTTGACACCCAGCCCTGCCTAGCCCCCTCTTACCAGTTCAGCCCAGGGCAAATAGAAGTCAGACACGGCTGCTGCCAGGTAGAACAGGACCTGGGCACCACATGGGGCCAACGCCAGCGCCACACTGCGCAAGCACTGGGCAGCAGCAGCGGTGGCAGGAGGCCTATAGGTGAAAGGCATTAGGTGCTATGGCAGCAGCCACGGTGGCAGGAAGGAGGGATGGTAGGCCTTAGGCACTGGGGCAGCAGGAGCAACAGCACAGGGCAGCCGGGCACCACAACTCCCTTGGCTGGGGCAAGGTTTAGGGTGGGCAGCTGAGCCCAGCACACCCTAACCCTCCCAGATGCTGCTGCTGAGCTAGATACGATCAAGGCTGACAGGCAAGATGTCCCTTCCATCAACACCGCCTGCGGCCCATTCCCGTTGTCTGACCAGCCCATGAGCATGGCCATGCCATGTGATCGTAATGATGACGGCGCAGGGCAGTGCAGGGTGAGTGGTGTGCGTTACAGACCTGCAAGTAGTCAAATATAGTCTCGAACGGGATGGACAGCAGCACGCCCGTCTGATCGCTGGCGACGGCCGCAGAGAGTGACTCAGCTAACACCTGCTGGTATGCTGCTACAACCCGCACATGCTTGGCCTCTGCTGGTGACGAGCTGGGTGGGGGGGGTGGAGCTGGAGCAGAGGGATCCTGATCCCCTGGTGGTGGATGCGAGGGTAAGTTGGGGCTCAGGTTGGGGTCGGATTGGCTGTTTAGCTCCAAGCAGCAGCGAACCAGGTCCAAGACAGTGCTGGCAGGCAGGTGGCTGGTGAACGGCTGGACTGAGCCACGGCGATGGAGCAGGATGACTGCATAGCCGGCCTGCGCACAGGGCGCAAGCAGACATGATGAGCAGCGGCGTAATGTCCTCTGCCTGACCTGTTGGCCTCGAGGCTACTCGTCCGCGCTGCATGAGTAGGGCGCATGCAGGTGAAACACGCGGATCAGCTTGCCTTGATGAACTGCTCAGTAGACAGTGCGCCGCGTGTACCTGCGCTGAAATTGTCGATGAATCGCACACAGCGACGCTCCAAGGGAACGGTGGTACCCCCAGATGTGACGACCACGATCGGCCTCCCGGCACCACCAATTGTACTGCTGGTGTTGGCGGTGATGAAGCCGGGCAGCTGTCGTAGGGCGTCCGTGCCAATGGGAACCGGGCAGTCGCAAAACAGCGCTTCTGCATCGCCCAACTCCGCGGGAATGCTCATTACAAGGTATCGTTGTGAAAGCTAGCAATTCATATCAGGTATACATGGGCGAACAGTTTCTCATTATCCAGCACTTCTCTCGATTCAACATGTACTTTGTCCATGCTCAAAAGGCTAGCTCAGATGCCAAGCACCGCAAGCTTTTCACTGCCTTCATTGACTTCAAACAGGCCTATGACCACATACCTCGACAACAATTGTGGGAACACTTGCGCGATGGGGTCAAGCTGCCACAGCCCTTGCTTGCCTGCCTGGAGGGTCTGTATAGGGATGATAGCTATGTGTTGATAGATGGCCCCCACCGCACCCCCCCAGTGACTCCTGACCAAGGTGTCAAGCAAGGCTGCCCCATCAGCCCACTCCTGTTTGCTCTCTATGTTCACGACATTAGTAAGGAGTTCCTTGGCCCTGTTGATGCTGTGAGGGTGCAAGGCACACCTGTCACCCACTTCATGTATGCTGATGACCTGACCCTGGTGAGCACCTCACCCCACGGGCTGCAGCGGCTGGTCAAGGCAAGGCTTTGCAGACAGGAAACACCTTACAGTCAATGTGGGCAAGTCAAAGGTGCTGGTCTTCAATGGCAACTCACAAACTGCTGCACCTAGCATGAGATCCTGCCTGTGGTGAGAGAGTTCAAGTACTTAGGCATGCACTTCAACCCCAGCGCCACCCCTGCTTTTGCTGCCACTCATATGAGGGCTGGCATGTTCCTCGCCATGCGCCAGGCGTGCAAGCGTGCCAGAGAGTATGGGGTCCTGCATGATCCATATGCCCTGTGTCACTTCATTAGAGCGTTCGTGCTCCCATTGGGACTGTATGGCAGCCAGGTATGGGGCACTGCTTTCCTTGGGCATGGTGTGCAACTCTCCAACCCAGTGCAAACACGCATGCTCAGCTTTCTCAGGTTTGCTGCCAGGGTACGTAGCTCAGTGTCAGGCCTGATGGTGCTGCATGAGTTGGGGCAGCTGCCCCTCCAGCTTTACTGGCTAAGGGCTGCATGCAAGTTCTGGAACACTGCCAAACTTTCCCATAGTGACCTGCTAATGAGGGTCATCAAGGCAGATGTGGAGTTAGGCAGGAGCTGTCAGGCTAGTTGGAGCGCTCAGTTCCAGCTGGCCGCCAGAGAGCTGATGGGGGATGAGTTTACCTTGAGCCCGGACATGGTCCTAGGCACCAAGGCTTTGGAAGTCAAGTGGCTCGAGAGGTGGGGGAGGCGTTGGGTTGGGTTTGAGGGAAACCCTAGACTGCCTGAGACGGTGCATCGGGAGAGATGTTCGTATGCTGCATGGTTCAAGCATGGGGACGGCATTGGCATCAATCACATGGCACCACATCTGCTGAACAGACAGCTCTCTACAGAAGTTCGCACGAGCTTGACTAGGTTCAGGTTAGGCAACAGCGGTCTGGGGGTGGAGAAGGCTCGGTTTGAGGGGGTAACTTTCATTGATCGCACATGCACCAGATGCACAGAGGGGGTAGTGGATGACGCCATGCATTTCATCTTTGAGTGCACTGCCACGAGTTCCATCAGGGAGCAGCCGGAGTTTGCCATGACTTTACAGAACAATAATGAGAACTTGCATGACTTCATGTTGAGCCCATGTGCACCTTTGTTTGTGCACCTTGCTATGAAGTGCGTTACAGAAAGTCCCGAACCCCTTGAGGGGGAGGGCGGCCTAGCAGCCTAACGGCTGACGGCTTAAGCGGTGTAAGCCACATCATCAACATGTACTTTGTGTTGGCTTCAACTATTACGAGCACAAGGTTTCTCAGCGTATTACACATCCACACAGTGACCATACGTGTCATGTTTGCTACGTTCCATGCTTTGCTGAGCAATCTGGGGACTTTACCTCGCTAAGGGGCTTGTCTAAAATCTCCTCCTTAACCTGCCACCAACACCACTCCGACGAGGAACCCCCATGTCCCTGAACACCTGTCACTTGTGCACGGCCTGGAGTATGACAAAGGATATCTGCACCGTGCGTGCACTGCGGCTAGCACCCTGCTCACATTTCCACTCATACTCAATATGGGGTACTAAATCTGCATGCCTGGCACAGCAGCTTGCACAGCTGTCAGCGCACAGGCAAAAAGAAAACACCATGCAGGCCCTGCACATGTACCCTACCCGCATATGCCCTACCTATGCAGTACCCTACCCACAGGTTGACCCCTCTGCCCACTTGCACACACCCTATGCAATGCCCTACCCGCAAGCGATGCCAGTCCCTGCACACTGGGCTCAGTGTGAGTCTCATGTCATTTTCACATTGCACCCATACAAGCGTTTCAATAGCACCTAGTGGGTCCACACCAGTGGTGGAGGGACCAGCACCTTGGCTCACTACGTACCAGCAGCCGTTTCAAAACAACATGGACATGCAGACATACAAACATGGCATGGCATCCATTCAAGGCGATCCACACATTCCTGCTGCAGCATGGCTGGCTCATTGCCACAAGGCCTGACGGTAGCATTAAACCTGCATGGCTCTCTGATGCCTTGCTTGCCTGCGTTCTCATACTACCGCCTTGCTGATCACCTCTCGCTCTCCCTACCGGAACATCCTGCCCACATAAGGACGTCCATGCTACCAGACTTCAAGCCATCATGTTCAAGACCAAGTGCAATTGCCCTTTCTATAGCTTTGCTGTATTCTTGACCCGACAAGATTGCAAACATCATGCAAGCAGGTCATGTTCAAGGGCATGGAGATTACGAGCAATGTGCAGTGCACCTACCAAGGGACTCCTTCAAGCATTCTTCCACTAACTACCCTTGCCCAAACGGCATGCATTGTCATTGGACAGTGCCGTTCCTGTGACCCCAGCCCTGACGTCACCCCACATTTCAGTCACTCCCCACACACCTCCCCATAGTTGAGTCACAAGACTCACACTTCCCCTAGTCACCTTTCAGTCACTCCCCACACCTCCCCACACCACACTTTACAATGCTGCTGCTGGGGCTGCCTGCCGCTCGCCTGGGCCGTCCATCTGGACCCCTGCCTGGCTAGCCCAGCTGACCAAGGGCTGCGCAGAGCACAACACTTCTTGCAGGTCCTCCTCCCTTGCGGATGACCGCCCTACCAGCTGCCACAGCCGCCCCACCGCCTTGCGCTGCATTGTGAGCGCTGCCCCCATTGCCAGGTCAAACACCTCAGCCTCACAGAACCCCAGCTGGTCTGCTGCCCCTGCTGACAGAGTGGCCACCTCAGCCGTCTGCAAGATGTCCAGACTGACCTCAGAACCAGCCAGCACCAACACAGTGGCTAGGGGAGGGGGGTTCGCTGGCGTCACTAGCTGAGATCCCGGTTGTGGCTGAGCAGTGTGCTTTGCCTCTGCTGCCGCCACCGCGAGCACGCCTCTGGTCCAGGCGGACCGGAACAACCAGGTAGAGTCAGGGGAGGGGAGGGTGCAGGAGGTGTGGCAGCTGCCAGCAACCGAGCCCTCCAGTGGGGTGATGGCTAGCATGGATTCGAACAGCAAGGTGTCTGACTCAAACTCGCTGTCAGGGTAGTCTGATGCTAGTGAGACGTCTGTGATGTGGCCTGAGGCAGGTGCCATTGCGAGGTCTATGTTGGAAGATGTGTCGTTGGAGTAAGGCCTCAACACCCGCGAGGGGGAAGAGGCTTGCAGCTGCCTGGAGCCAGGTGCTGAGGCCCGCAGCGAGAAGAGAGGTGTGTCAGTTGAGAATGCTCCCGTGAGGGCATGTGAGAAGTGGCTTTTGAGATGTGATGTGCATGGCGACATGGGCTGGGAAATGCTGCGTGTTTCGACAGCCCTGGGAAGCAGCTGCTCAATGTCAAGGTTGCTGGCTATCAGGCTGGGCAGGAGGGAAGGGGTGGATATGCTGTGTTGCATTGTCCGGTCCAAGGTCAGAATACGTTTGCGCCAGGCCTGGCTGCTGGCTCGCCGAGGTCGCCCTTGCCTGTAGGCAGATGCAAGCAAGCGACGTTTTAGTGGCCGTGGTTGTTTGTGCGCACACCACACAATCACCGGAACCCACGAACCTGCTGCTGGGCTCATCCTCACAGACTGACAGGGTGCTTGTGCGGCATCCACAGCAGCCCCGGCACCCTGCCCGGCAGCCCCCATCAATTGTAGTAGTGCCGCTTGAGTGGCCTCCAAAGCAGGAGAGCAGCGCGAACCGGGCCATACCCTCCCAGTCAAATTTGAAGTGTCCGGCGAGCACTAGCTGCGTATGGTTTATGATGCGTATGCAGATAGTTGGATTGGCAAGAATTGAAACCGTGTCGCTTTTCCGGAGCATGAGACCTTTTGGTCACAAAAACATGATAGTTAACGCTAATCGCAATCACATAGCACGTGGGCTGCATTCCGCGTACACGATACCCGGTTCTGTTTAGCGCAGCCACACATAACTACTATCATTCTGCCGTTATCATAATCATTATACCACCAAATTTGGTATTTATACATCACCAACTCACCAACTTTGAATCCCTACAGCCCTCATGCCACACCATGCTGCACGAGTTGTAATCAAACACATGCTGCGAGATCGCACGGCACTTGCTGGTGGGGGTGATGGTGGGGGTGGGTGGGGGGGGGGCTAGGCAGGTTTGGTGAGCTCAGACTGCTCCCAGGGCACCATATCAAGCTGCCAGGCTGCCATGGTCAGAGTGGTAGCGTGGGATGTCAGAGTGGCAGCGTGGGGTTGCTTCGGGGCGGGCACGAAGGTCGGGGTGCGCGGCCAGCACGGCAGCGACTGCTGCGCTTGGCCGAGTGTTCTCGCCGTCTCCCGGCGGGCTGCAGCACAGGTGCAGATACAGGTTTCGGCAGCTAAGGTCCGGGATGGCCGCCTGGGAAATTGGGATGTCCGTGTACACGGGCTGGCCTTGCACGTCGAGCTGGTCGGCTACGTGCAGGGAAAACAAGTCCCGAATGAGGAAGCCCAGCAGCAGGCTGGAGACCACTGCCCGCTCGCTGCGGGCCTTCACTCGTAGCAGCGCAACGGCCAGGAAGGCAGCCCACAGCGCTTGCTGGAGGTGGCCGGTAAGCTGAGCAAGCTTACATTTCCGGCCGTGATACGTACTGTCTCTTTCGCGGGCAGCGCGGGCCTCTCCTGATCCTTTCTCTTGCGTTAAGCGTCAGTGCCCTAAGTGTCAGCTGTTGTGCGTTAAGTTAAGTTGCGTTAAGTGTCGACACCATCAATGAATTCTAAATCTTGTTCCTCCTGCGCTGGTCTAGGCACAACCTTGCGCCTTTTCTTTCTCGCTATTTGCCTTATATCTTCGAGACACAGCGACAAGTTTTAAGGCCTGGTCCAAGGCCTGGTCCAAGACCAACTACTCCTGCAACGAAATACGAAATGTCCTGTCCTCGAGGTTTAGTCCCCGTTTGGTATACCACCAATAGTACTGCATTCAACCCCACAGTATACTACACCAGGTCAGTGTACCTTCAGCACTGGGTCATAAATAGCGTGATCTGTGTAAGGTGTCGCTTGGGCGAACAAGGCATGCGGTGGGGAGCGCTCCACAGCCTGTCCCCGCAGCTCCTCGTACAGCGCAGCGCGCTCCTCGTAGCGGGCCTTGCGCATGCCCTGTGCAAGAAGGGAGGGGCACTGCAGGAGTGAGGCGCTGAAGTACTGCCTCAATTGCAGCTGGTGTGAAGTAACGGAGAAGGCGCTGCGCCACCAAGCAGCATAGTGCCACACACCATCGTATGAAGGCGCTCCATATCGCGCTCCTGTCGCGCCGCGGTCTGCCCGGCCGCTTGCGAATGTTCTACTCGGGCCTTCGTGTCAAAGCGCAACACATCCTGCGTACAGGTGCGTTCCGCTGCGCTTGCTCCATGCACATCCGCAGTTGCGCATGTGGGAGTGGCACGTTGCTGTGTGCGCAACCGTAACGTCCCTGGGGTAATCAATCGTGTCAAACCTTCATGGCAATCCGCGCCTCCATGCACACCTACCCTGGACCCTCGTGGCTAAGCAGCCTGACGGCAAACCCCTCCCCACACACATCCCCTGCACCCTGCAGCCGCATGCTTACGCCCTGATTTGTCTTATGGTCATGTTGATGTGTGCCACCCAAAGAAAAACAAACTAACCCTAACCCTGCTACCCCCCCCACGCACCCGGTGGCCCTTGAGGGCCTTGCGCTCTCTGTCCTCATTCTGAAAGGATGCAAACCCAGGGTCGTGCTTGCGTACATAGGTGTGCTCTGGCCCAGCATGCTGGGAGCAGCCAGGGGTGACTTGCGTGATGTGCTGGGTGTCAGGGTGAAGCAGGGCCCAGAACCTGCACGACACACACATACAGGGCCCCTGCCATCAACTGTCATACCCACCACCACACCTGAGGCCCCTCTGTCATGATGCTGCATAGCATAGCTAGCATGCCGGACTATTGTGGGCATGGGTGCATGGGTGCAACTCAGCCCGTGCGATCAGGCAGGCATTTGTGCAGGGTGGTGCTTGGGAAGGTTCTCCAGGGCTGCGAGGGGGTGCAGGTGATGCAAGCTCTAGTGTGGACCAAGGTAAAGTGGGTAAAGTGGCTTAAGGTGCATCCAGTGATGATTGAGCCAGTGTGGGGCCTCATGTGGTGCCCTAAGCTGGACCAGGCTACCCCTGGGGGCACTGGCAGATGCGTGGACAGGGACTGCAACGCAGCCCTCAACCTCCAGCGGGCAGGGGAGAGCAAGTGGCGCCTACTGAAGCTGTGCAGGTGGGCAACACTAAGGAGCGGCTCCTGCCAAGGGCAACCCAGGAAGGGAGTACCCAGCATTGGGCTTCAAGAAATTGAGAGACCGAGCACCCAAGGCCCAAGCCCATTTGCGTGTAGCACAGTAGCATGTGTGCCTTAGACAATGCTCAAGCTGTTCCTTACATCAGAGCATGTGTTTCATGCCAACATCTATCGCCCCACCCTCGTAAGGGGGTGGGGGCAGGAAAGTAGGTATTGGTGCTGGCTGTTTTAGATAAGTTCGGGTTTCAGGTAACGCATCTCTTAATCGTAGAGGAATATGCGCTGATCACTCGATACTGCTAACATCTATAATAATGCTTCTTGGGCCATTTGCTCACGATGCATGATGGTGTTTGGCCATGGTTGTGCTTGGGCAACAGATGCTCAGCTTTCAAGTGAACACGTGCACCTCACCTGCCCTTCTTGCTGCCATGGTCGCCAGCAGTCGCCGGCTGTGCTGTTGCCACGTCGTTGGCGAAGCTGAGCGCACGAGAGAGTTCTAGCGAGTGGTGACCACGGCTCTTGCTCCGATAAAGGTCCAACTCAGACGCCGAATGCCCCATCCGCCCGCTCTCGGGGACAATCTTAAGAACGGGGAGTGATGCGGGTCGCGAAGTCACACATCCCGGGTCCATCCCGGCGCCAATGGACACCGTCGCTAACCAACCGTCGGACCGCGTCACACTGGGGAGCAAGCCCGTAGGCGCATCTTGAGGCGATGAGGCAGCGCTGCTTACATCGCCCGTTGTGCTGGCACCGCGAGCGTTGGCCAGGCGAGCTGCTCGAAGGCTGGGGGGTGTCAGGGGGCGCTGCAGGTGGAGTCCGGATCAGGCAGCAGGCAAGCCTTGAGATCCCAGAGCCCAGAAAGGGCCAGCTTGGCTTTCACTTGGATGGCACACAAGGGGCAGAGTTTGCATGCAGCTATGTGACGGCGGGTTTTAGAGTATTGGCATAGAGAATGTGGAAGCAGGACTTGCAGCAGACATGCACGGCCAGCAGCAGCAAGGCTATTCATGGGCACCACCAAGCATGTCAGAAGCCGCTGCCTTGGTGGCCCAGGCTTGCACGACACATCATGACCCCACACATCACACTCTCACTTGCCACAGCGGAGAGTGACCCAGAGTGAGGCGTGCTGGACTGGGATGTCGGCTAGGCGAGGAGGGTTGGGGGATGGCTGCTGCTGAGTGCTGGGTAGGGTGTGGGGTGGAGGGTTCATGGGAGCGAGGCTGAGAGCTGGGGAGAGTAAGGAAGGGTGCAGCTGGGACGGATGCCCCAGGTGCTCTAGGGGGAGGCAGGGGTTGGGGAGCGGCCTGGGAGTGGCAGGGTGTGGAGGCGTCTAGCCAGGCCATGAAGTCACGGTAGTGGTGGCCAGAGTGTGACGCCTCTGTGGACAGACACAGCGGAAGGGGGTGGCCTGAGATCACTCGTCACTCTTGGGTAAGGGTTAGGTTTTGGGTTTGGGCAGGAGGGCATGGAGGGGAGAGGAGGGTGTCAAGACTTTCAAGCCTGGTCTGGCCCTAACCCTAACCCAATGCTTACCACTGCCACCCACATCTCCACCCTAGAGAGCTATCGCAGCAGCAACCGCCATTGTCACCGAGCTCCTAGCTTGCATCAGTCTACATCCCAGGAATAGGCATGGGGTGATGATGCAACTACCACAACCATAACCATAACCACGACCACAACCACCAACCACCACAGCCACCACCACAGCAGCATCAGTCTGAGTCTCCAGCAACTGGCCAGTGAACAGGCAGGTTCGGTCAAAGGATGATGAGATGGCGGTGGGAGGAGGGTTTGACTGTCAGTGGGAGGAGGGAGTGGAGGGGTCGGGTCACAAACTTGGAGGTGGTGGCAAGTGGCGGCGGGGCTGAGGGGAAGGCATGAAGCATGCCCTGCTGCCTGAAGCAGGCTGGGCAGGGTGGTGCCAGGCGGGGTGTGCAGCTGTCAGTGAGCTGTGATGCAGCCAGCATCAGTGTTCCAGTCCTACAGGAATTGGAAGACCGGCAGCAGTGATCAGAAGCCCTTTGTCTCACTCTGCCACCCACAGCACCAACCCTCACCCTAATGCCAAACTTAACCCTCACCCTAATACTAACTCTAACCCTATTTCTAACCCCAGGCCTAACCACTATTCTAACCCTAACCCTAATTCTAACCCCAACCCTATTTCTAGATTCTGATTTCTAATTTCTTCTATACAAACGCCAACCCTGACCCTGATCCCTGACCCTAAGGATTGTAGGCAGCAGCCCACCCAGCCCCCCTGAGGCAGCAGCACCCGCAACAACAACCCTAACCCTAACTCTAACCCTAACCCTAACTCTAACCCTCACCCTAATTCAAGCCCTAAGCCTAAGCCTAACCCTAACCCTTATCCAGCCTAAGGCAGCAGCACCCACCCCAGGCTGCCACCAAGGCGTCAGCATGGTGTTGAGGGAGACTGGGCACAAGCTGCTGGCAGCACTGCGCCAGGTCGGCTGGCTGCAGGCGCCCATCACCACGCACATCACGGCCAGCAAACACCTGCCACACAGCACTGCACGGGGTCAGGGTTAGGGTCAGGGCTAGGGTGAGAGCAAGGCCTAACCCCAACTACAACCCTAACCCGACCCCTAACTATAACCCTAACCCGAACCCTAACTATAACCCTAACTATAACCCTAAGTATGACCCGAGCCCTGGCCATAACCCTAACCCAGCTACAAAACACTGCACTTGGTGGGCGCGGCAAGGGCAGAGAGGTGCTGCAGGTGAACAACAAGGGGGTGGGGGGTGCATGCATCTTATCTGTAGTATCAATCCACAGTTACCAATCATTATCTGAATGTGATTGCGCGTACATAGCATGGGCTACATTAAGCATTATAAAAATGCACGGCATGACAGCAGCAGCAGCAGCAGCAGGAGCCTGTACACAACATGGGCCGTTCCCACCCCATCCAAGCTTGCATCACACATCTGAAGTGTGGTGTGGCTTCCTGCTCATCTGCACATCAGGGCGGCAGCCCTTGCCCACACCCCTACCCCCTCCCTGGCCAACTCACCTGCCTAGCCACTCCAGGCCGTGCTGCACACTGCTGCTGCAGGGCGCATGTCAGGGGGGCCGACAGCAGCGCCTGGACCTCAGCCTCCTGGGAGGAGCTGGTGGGGCTAGGGGGGCTGGGGCAGGGCAGGGCGGGGGGCGGCCTGGCATGGGGTCTGGCCTGGTGCAGGTGCAGGTCAGTGTCCAGGGCGGTGAACAAGTCCTGCAGGAGGCAGTCAGGGAGGCAAGCAGGGTGGAGGGGAAGACTTGAGGCAGAGTTTGCAACAAGGCAGGCAGGCAGGTGGGCAGGCAGGTGGACAGGCAGGTGGGCAAGCATTAGGGCAAGCAGGTGGGCAGGCAGGTGGGCAGGCAGGTAGGCAAGCATTAGGGCAAGCATTAGGGCAAGCAGGTGGGCAGGCAGGTGGGCAGGCAGGTGGGCAAGCATTAGGGCAAGCAGGTGGGCAGGCAGGTGGGCCAGCATGTCTGCAGGCAGGCAGGTCTGCAGGCAGGCAGTTTGCGGAGGTATTGATGAGGCACCTCATAGTGTATGAGTCCTGAGCCTTGCGGGTCCATGAGCTCAAACACCCGCTCCAGGTCCTGGTGGCTGATCTCCTGGTGACCCAGGCGTGGGGCAGCAGCAGCAGCAGCAGCCTGGGCCATCAAACTGACTTCAGCAAGCCAATAGGGGGGAGAGAGGGGGGGAGGGGGAGGGGGGGGGGGAGGGGGAGGGATAGGGGGAGGGGGAGGGGGAGGGGGAGGGGGAGGGGGAGGGGGAGGGGGAGGGGGAGGGGGAGGGGGAGGGGGAGGGGGAGGGGGAGGGGGAGGGGGAGGGGGAGGGGGAGGGGGAGGGGGAGGGGGAGGGGGAGGGGGAGGGGGAGGGGGAGGGGGAGGTCTCACCGGCATGTGCAACAATGACAAGGCAGCTACAAAGTCCTTTCTGTTGACTTTGCCCTGGGCATTGTGAGGTCGGCAGCGGAAGCGGCGGCGCAGGAAGGGTCTTGCTGCCGCTATGCGCTCTGTCAGGAATGCCCTGTGCATCATTATGAGTGCATGCCAGGGGGGTGGGAGGGGAGCAGGGGCGATGAGATGAGCAGTATGAGACAGCCACTTCAGGCTGTTGCGGCAAGGGGCAGGGGCAGGGGCAGGGCCAGGGGGCAGTTTGGCACTAGGAGGTTAACACAGGGGCAACCAGTGGTGATGGTAGGTGGGTGGCAGGTGGTGAGGACACTTGGAGCACAGTCTGGAAGGAAGGCAGCAAGGGGGCAAAGGGCTGCAAGGGGGAGGGCATGCAAGCAGCTGGACGGCCGTCAGTGAGCCAGTCAACAGTGAAGGCGGCAGTCACGCACACGCACATCAGCACTGCATCCTGCTGCTTGCGTTGAGACGGTGGTGCTCCAGGGGGGCAGGCAGCGCCAGGCAAGCCAGGGGGGTGGGCCCTCCACTCCACTGCCTGCGGGCTGGGGCGCCCCTGCGTTGAGTCATGGACCATCACCAGCATGACATGCTCCCCTGCCCCTGCCCCTCACCACCCCTCCCCACGCCCCACACAGGGGCGCCCCTGCGTTGAGTCATGGTGGCCACCAGCACCAGAACCAGCACCAGCATGACATGCTCCTCTGCCCCCGTCTACACCCCTCTCCGCCCCTCACCACGCCTCAACACCCCTCTAGTAGCACTGCAGCAGTGGAGCACTGCCCCTACTGCAGCCCTGCCCCTACTGCAGCACTGCAGTAGGGTAGTGGCCCTGCCCCTACTGCTGCACTGCCCCTACTGCACTGCAGCTGGAGCACTGCCCTTAGTGCAGCCCTCTCCACCCCTCCACAACCCTCCTCCAGTAGCACTGCAGCAGTGTAGTCCAGCAGCGCCAGCAGCGCATTGCTGCAGCTAGCTGTGCAGGCCCTGCTGCCAGGACACGGCATGCTGCCTGCTCTGTCGTCCGCTGGAACCATCCTCTTCACCACTACCATTCACCAAGGCAACGGTTTGGAGTTTGAGACCACCATAGCAGCACCACCATCACCACCATCACCACCATCTCCAAACATTTCCAACATCATACCAAGCTGAGCAACACTAAAAGAGTGACGGCCTGCTCTAGCAAGTCATCTCACACATCGCACCTGCAGCCATGGTGCCCGGGGCCCATTGCTGGGTCCTGCCCCTGCTGACCCAGCCTCTGCCCCTCCTGCTGCTGCACCTGAGGCTAGGTCTGCCAGGGGCTGCAAGCTGTGCAAGTCGCTGATGAAGGCAGACCAGTCAACACTGCCTGAGCCAATGCGGTCGGCACGGGCCAGGAGCTGCGGGGGAGGCAGAGTGGCAGGTGGCGGTCAGGGCCAGGGTCAGGGGTGCAGGTGCAGGGGGAGGCACAGTTGCAAGAGGGTGCTCCGCATGGAGGGGGTGGCATGGGGCAATGGGAGGAGGGGATGGTGGACGGGAACAACAAGACTTGGCAACAGAAAAATAAGTAATGCTTGTGGGCGTGCAGGCGTGCGTGCATGCGTGCAGGCAGACAAGCAGGCAGGCGAGCGCGATCAGCTATGCAGAGTCATGAGCTTGAGCTGCCTTGTCACTGTCTTACTACTACTGCTCAGCACTGCAAGGCTGCATGCAGCAGTGCAGTGTGACCCATGCAAGCTGTAATCAGATCCTACCTCAGCGAAGCATGCAATGGATATCCCTTAACACGCATTCCACAGGCTGCTGCTGCCGCTGCTGCTGCTGCTCCTGCTGCTGCTGCTCCTCTGCATCACCTGCCGCTGCTGCTGCTGCCCTGTAGTAACTGCTGCTGCCCCACCTGCTGCTCCTCGCTGGGGCTTAGCCCTACATGCAGCCGCTGCAGGGCTGCTGTCAGGTCCTGGCAGCTGATGCGCCCAGTGTGGTCCGTGTCATATGAGCGCATGACATGACGCACCGCAGCCTAGGCAACACCATCAGGCAACACACCTTTGCCACAGGCCCCTGCCACAGCCGGCTTTCCCAACGATAGCATAACACTCATCATCCATGACATGTACATTGTCTGCTTGTAATGACTGGAGGTGCTAGGCCAAGACCTGGTCATGGCGATGCTGTGCGCAACCTCACCTGGTTGGCAGTGGTCAGCAGCTTGTCCTGGAGGTGGGTCAAGACCGCCCTGTCAGCGTGGTTGCCCAACAACAGTGGAGCTCCTGTGGGAGACCTGCAGAGGTAGGATGGGAGTGCATTGGGAGTCAAGGGGAACCAGGTTTTGAGCAGGATGGTGACCCCTGGTGGTGATGCTAGTGCACCCAGCCAGGCAGGGTGGTTGAAGCAGGGGACCCTACACAGAGTAAGGTTACAAATGGTTCTGGAGCCAGGTAGTTCAGCCAGGCAGGATGCTTGGAGGAGGGGATGGCGAACGGAGTGCAGCAGGAGGTGTTGGTGCACGTTGAGCATTCAACAAACCTGGTGGGGCTGGCAGAGCGCAGTGGTGACGGATGTCTAGTTTGCTCACACGAAGGGTGAACGGCCGCCCATGGATTCCTGCAAGAACTGTGCGGCGAGCAGGAACGGCTGGAGCAAGGCTGAAGTGCGGACGCAGGCACATGTACTCGAACCTGGCGCCATATGCGTGTCGCCGTGTTCGTTTCGATGCGGTGTCCGCGGCTGTCATCTCACGTCGTCGTCGAGGATGGCATCAACATTGAGTGTCAACATGGCTGGAACATTGGCAACATGGCTGCATGCGGTGGTCAAGCCGGTTGACCACCGATGCAGTCGATGGATCTGCTGCTCCAGGCTGGCTGCTTCTGAGGTGCACTCAAATGTACACCCTACCTCCTTGTCAATCAACAAGTATCCTGCACCCTTCAATCAAAGCACCCGCCCACCCGCTGATCAACGACCTTGACAGTCAGCACATTAATCCCTCGACGTGACATATTGCGGCCCGACTGCTACGGCGGATTCGATACGCCATTAATACCCACGCCACCAATTGCGCCACCAAATGCCACCAAACGCCACCAATTGCGCCACCAAAGCTGCAAAGGATAACACAGCTTTCGCGTGAGTGGCGTATGTTGGTGTCGGGCGAGGTGGGTTCGGCTACGTTGAGGGGAACGTTGAGGTAGATTTCAGCTGACTGCACTTCTGCCCCTCTGATCGCCTAGTCACACTAGTCATAGCGACCAGTCGTGTCATGACATCGACATCTACATTTAAACCCTCTTGGTCACCCCGGCCATTGGACCCGCCAATCCGTGCCAGGCCTGCGCATCGCACCACGCGCTAGTGAAGGGTAGCTGAGGCTATCGCGGTAAGTCACGCGCGCTAAAACTCGCGTTTTAGACTGAAGCCTCCCAGATCACTTCGCCCGCCATTCCCGCGGACTGTGAACATGGTCGCTCGCTGCAACCTGGGGCTCAACGGGGTGCGACCGTACGTGGGTCGCAGGTCGAAGCGCAAGATTCCCTGGGTTGGGTCGGGACCCCTCATGGCCCGTGCATTTCCTGACACCTGGCCCGGGCCTATCAGACACCTGAGCCGGGACCTGCCTGACCCGCCTCCGAGCATGCAGAGCATCTCACTGAGGTGTCAGCAGCACCGTGCGTGGACTTTGCTTCGCTACCGTGCACTCTGCTAAAGCCTTGACCCCATCATTCCTGGGCTTCTGTCAAGACCTTCAACTTTTCGGCTAGTGGTCCTTTCCGCGTGCTTCCACCTTTCACTGATAGCTGGGCGGGTCTTTATTCCGGGATGTAGCCCAGGCAAGCTCTATCACCTTGTGTGGCACATACGATGACAAAATGTGGCAGAGGGTGGGTTTGGCATGGGGCAATCTCATCACAGGAGGCGATTGGCGGCGTTCTGTGTTCATCCCCGACGGGTTGGACCCTGTGCCGCCGTTGGGCGCCCTCATTGCTACCTTTCTCGCACTGTGCGCGAAATTGATACCGAAATATGCGATGAGCCCTCCTGGACCCCGACGCCGCGCCCTCCTGGAACGCCATAAAGCGATACGTGCCAAGCTTGTAAGTAGTGGCAGTGGCAGCCGGAAACCTACATTGTGGCGGGCGCCACGGACGCCACGAAAAAATGACAGTGCCATGCACCCAGCTTGCACCGACTCACCGACGCACCGACTCACCGACTTCATCGAAACGTGGCGTGACTCAGTCTCGTGGTGTAGTGACATGGCGTGGTAGCACGGCTCACTGCGGCGCACTACGACTCACTGCGGCGCACCTCTTTAGTGCGAACTTTGCTACGGACGCCACGGAGCGCCTCGCCACCCTGCTCTTGTGAGTGGGTCGCTGCTTGTTTGCGCTATCTCAATTTTCGATCTGGTGGCGGGCGGTGATCTGGGACAAGGCTTCAGTCTAAAACGCGAGTTTTAGCGCGCGTGACTTACCGCGATAGCCTCAGCTACCCTTCACTAGCGCGTGGTGCGATGCGCAGGCCTGGCACGGATTGGCGGGTCCAATGGCCGGGGTGACCTCTTGCTCGCTTACACGCTTTTTTCACACGCCGTCAATCTCCGTCAAGTCATGCTATCTCTCCAACAGCGTCACCCAGCCAGGGATCCCATTGTGTCACACACTCCACTTCATTTCAATCCGGAATGTATCCTTCACGAAGACCAACACTCTTGGGCAGGGGGGGGGGGGGGCATGTCTCAAGCAGCTCAACCAAACATGCTTAACCCTAACCGCCCATATGGTAAACACCATGAGCATGCAAGCCTACCCACAGCTGCCAAAAATTGCGTCAAAACTGGCTGTCACCCGGACTTGTTTAACAGCTCTACACATCCTGCACCCACCCTGAGCTACCCCTGCTCTACCGTACCTACTCCCATGCACCTGCACCCTGCTGTGTGCACTGCACCTCTGACCTGCTAAACTAGCTCACTTGCCAGCCGCAGGCTTAGGGGCCACCTTGGCAGCCCCACCTTGGGGCGTGCCCGCAGCACGGTAGCCTGCGGCAATCGCCTGCTGCTCAGTGCAGAAGTACTGCTCGCCCTTCTCTGGCTCAATCAGCACCTTGTCGTAGTAAGCGCCCCCTGCAGGTCAGGCCAGGTCAGGTCAGGTCAGGTCAGGTCGTGCCCGGTCAAGGTGGAGAGGTTCAGGCAATCAGGCTGGTGTCAAGTATGACTGGGCACAAGCACCAGCATGAGCAGGTCAGGCAGGTGGGAACCTTGCGAGTGACCGGGTGATCTGGCCATGTAAGCTGAGTGCTATGCATGCCCTTTTCTGATCTCAGCATGTGTGACGCATGCATCAGTGCAGGCACCTGTCCTGTCTTGGTGTTGGCTGGTAAGCAGTCGTTAAATATGCAGCCGTAATGTGAGGTGCTGTGTGCTGCTGACCACAGCAAGCAAGCCTGACATGTACTTTCCTAAACAGGCAAGTTGTGTACCGCTGTCACACTGGCTGTACTGCATACTGCCGTGATGACCATGAGGCCCCTATAGACGTGGCAAATAGAAGCAAACCATGCTGTCAGAGTGCCAAGGGTGGGGCCACCGTCCCCAGCCCCCCGCAGCAGCAGCAGCAGCAGCAGCAGCAGCAGCAGCAGCAGCAGCAGCAGCAGCAGCAGCAGCAGCAGCAGCAGCAGCAGCAGCAGCAGCAGCAGCAGCTCACCTGGTAGATGGTAGATCTTCTCCCCCTTGCCGCTGATGTTGCCCTTCACTGGCTTCACGCCCGGCCCGCAAAACAGAGGTGGGGCGGGGATGATCGCTGCTGGGCTGGCAGCTGAGGGCGCTGACAGCACTATGCCTTGGTTGGGCAGGGGGAGGGGCAGGCCTGGCGGCAGGCTGGGGAGGTTGGGCAGGGCTGCGGCCAGGGGTACCCCCCCGGTGGCAGCTGCGGCGGCTGCGGCGGCTGCCAGGGAGAAGGAGAAGCTGTCATTCCCAGGTGCTGCTGGGGGGGTCAGGGGGATGGGCTGAGGCACCCCAGGGGGGGGAGCAGCAGGGGCGGAGGGGGGGGGGCACCAGCAGGGGGGGCTGCTGCACGCCTGACTTTGCCTCCTTGCGCCACTGCAAGGCATGCAATGCACCCATGCAAGGTCCATGCATGCCAGTGGTGCTGGTGGTGCTGGTGGTGGTGCTGGTGGTGGTGGTGGTTGAGTTGACAATGGTGCTAGTGACAATGGTATCGATGGTGACGGCAATGGTGATGGTGATGGTGGTGATGCCACACTGACAGATGGTGGTGTTGATGGTGAGGATGGCGCACAGTGGGGTCCAGCAGCTGCCCTGGTGACTTACAGTGGCAGGGTACTGGAAGGCGCCTGCCCACACCCCCTTCTTGGCTGCCTTGGCCCCCTCTTCCACAGGGATGTAGTCCTTGCCGTACTCCCTGGGCAGCAGCAGGGGGAGAGGGAGGGGGGCGACACATACCAGGCTGGCGCAGGGCAGGCAGGCTGTCAGGCTAGCCACTGACACACACACACACACACACACACACCACACACACCGCAATCCCGCTCACCCACACTGCCGCCCAGGCACAATTGTAGCACACCTCCCCCACCCTCCTGCCCCATTCTCCTCATTTCCCCCCTCCACCACCACCCCTCCTTCACAGGCCCCCTGCCCCTGCCCCTGCCCCTGCCCCCTGTGCTGCCCACTTACCTATAGGCCACTGCCAGCCCATTCTTCACCAGCCAGGAGTTGAGCTCCTCCGCCCCTGCCCCCCCGGACACCATGCCCATGACCCCCCCGGGCGCCAGGCTGCACACGGCAACGCCCCGCCCGTACTGGTCCCGCTCCCTCACCTTGCAGCTCACCGGCTGCGGGCAGCACCAGGCAGCGCAGCAGCCAAGCTGTGACTCACCGCATGGGTCAAAGAATGGAGAAGGGGCGGGGACAGGGAGCAGCTGCAAGAGATTGGGTGTGTGTGCTGTTCTCTGATGCCACCTACCTGGTTACCAATCTTCTGCGTTAGCGCATCCTTGGCAACTAAACCGCATGCGTAACTCTGGCCAACACCATCGGTGCATGTCTGCTTTGTCTCTGGCGCGTCCACCTGGGCGGAGCACGAGCTGCAGGAGCTAGTGCAGACCCTTTGCCAGGGATTTGGTTCCGCGCATCGTCGTATAAAGTGCGGAGCAAGAATGCGGGGTTGAAGTGCTTGCTTTCCATCTCCGCTGCTCCGCCCGTCGTGCTACTCACCCCATAGAGGCGAAACTTTTCGCTGCCGATGTACAGGGTGTCGCCGTCCACCACCCTCGCAGTCCCAACAAAGGTGTCTGGCGCTGCTTGTGCCAAGGGCACGGGCCCGGCAGTGGAGTTGAACAGCAGCAACGCAGAGAGCGCTGCCGTGACGGCGGTATTCATCCTGGGGGCCTTGCACGCAGGCGATGGGGGCTTTGCGCACTCATCCGACACAGGTGACTTGGCGTACCGCGCCACAGCAAGGGAGCCGCGCCTCAGCCCCGCGGAGGGCCCAGCTGGCTGGCCAGCGCTGGCAGCAGCACCAGGGCGGGGCCCTCTAAGCATCAGACCGTTCATCTTGGCAAATGTGCACTACTCGGGCACTCCCGCTAATGAATGTGAGTGCTAGTGTTCTAGATCCTACGCCCGTGGGAAAGAGTGGGAAGAGTTGAAGTTGCAGTGCCAGCTTCTTCCTTCGATTCATCCGTATCATTTGTCAAAAGACTCGTAGGCTTACATAGGGCTCCAAGGCAATGCTCAGGGAGCGGTGGCGCCAGGTCGCCTCGGCCCGAGGCTCGGGAGTCGCCCAACCGGGGACTAAACCCCATTCTCCAAAGACCAATGGCGTGCATGTTGTGATGCTTCATGGCTCCTCGACAAGCCTGGTCATGCCATACGGGCTATGGCACGAAACTATGTAATCATGCTAATCTTGGCGTCCTCTACACCAGCACAGAAAAGCTGTAGCAGCATCAATTTGATACTCATTTCGATTGCTTACACTTGTTAGGTAAGGGGCTGAGCAAGCTTTTACAATCGGGCGGAGCAGACTCCACTACACTCCATGTATGTAAGCATCTAGATTGCTACGACCTGATGCAGCGGAACGTGTGCTCAACACTAGCGGCAAGTGTTAGCCGCAGTGATTTACTCATGAAAAGGAAGTTGCTGGGGTCGTTGCAGAGTGGTCTCAGAAGTTCATGCTCCTTATCCCACGTATGACTTGCTGCGATGCACGCAAACGTCCGGGATGCAGTGTGGCTTGGCTTAAAGATAGTTCTTGGGGCGGCCTCGGAGCTCCTCGTACCTGCGTGGCGCCCTCGGGCGCACTGCATCACTCCCGGGCAACAGCCTGGTCCGTTTAAGCCCTCAGACGCGCTCGATTTATATCAGCTTGGAGCCGCGGCCGCAGTAGTCGTTCTGCACCAGCTTGCTCCTGGTTACCTACCACTGGGCAAGTCACAGCGCATCGCCCTCGCAGCCGTCGTCGTGATCTTAGCGGAGTTGTGGATTGCCCGGAGAATCGGAGGCATACGGCCCTGCGTCCTTTACCTCATGCTCACCTGCTGGCCGGTGAGCCTGCGGCCCTTCTTATGGTTCTCTTGTGCGCGAAGGCTCGCACAACCGCACACGCTGACACAGTCCCTGCCGCGTCACTGCAGGTTGCTCACCTTGGCCGCGGGTACAACACGGCCGTGCTGCTTCTGGACGCGCTGTGTCTCGGGCTATCCAGTGTACAGTGGTCCGCGCTGCCTGGGCTTGCGGGTGCCTCAATCGGCACCTCACACTCAGCCATCTGTGTGCAAGTGGGACAGCACAGCGTCGTGGCTCTGGTACTGCCCTCGTCCCAGGAGTTCCTCCTGCTGGCTGGGTGGGTGCTGCTGCAAGCCTGCTGCTCCTACTTGGCTTGTATTATGACACGCATCTTGCAGTGGCAGCAGCAGCAGCAGCAGCAGCGGCAGCAGCGGCAGCAGCGGCAGCAGCGGCAGCAGCAGCAGCAGGCAGGTCCACCGCCACTGCCACTGCCACCGCCACCGCCACCGCCACCGCCACAACAAGACAAGGGGTGCAGGGCGTCACATGATCCATCACATGCAAAGCAGGGGGCAGAGGGCGTCCTGCTGAGGCCACATCCTCTTTGCCCTAGCCCTGTTCAAGCGACCCAGAGTTGCCATACCCTGCTTGGCCCCTCGCCCCAGACCGCAAAAGCAGGCAAAGACACAGCAGCAGCGGACGCAACAGCAGCAGCAGCAGCAGCAGCAGAAGATGAGGGATCTACACAGCACAGCAGCGCAGCAGCGCAGCAAAGCACAGCAGCAGCAGGGACGTTGGTGGTGCACTCTTCTCAGCAGCAGGCCCGTCCCACTTGGCCCTCCTCATCCCCAAACACCAGCCTGCCAGCAGCCAGCTCCCCCCCTCCCTCTGGCCCCCCACCCCCCACCTCCCTGCCACCCCAGGGGTCGGCAGCAGCAGCGGCGCTGCCAACACCATCACAGCCGGCAGCAGTGGCAGGCACACCGCCTGCTGCTCCCCCTCACCAGCCCCCTACACCCAGGTCAGGCGCTGCCGGTCTGCCAGCCGCCAGGCCCCGTCAGGCCCTGCAGGCCGCCCTGATCCCCCTGGACATGAGGCCTGGTGCAGGGGTGGGCAGCAGCCTGTATGGCCTGCACAGTTCCAGCCGCCTGCACGTCACGGCCGCATCCATCTCAGTCAGGGTAAGAGATGGAAGGCCGGTGGGGCAGCTGCAAAGGTGGTGGGGGCCGGGGGGGTGGGAGCTGGTGGGCGGAGGCTGGGGCGGCGGGGGCGTGGGTGCGGTAAGAAGTGTTGCAGGGAGGGAGAAGGTGTGGGTGCAGGGCCTGCAGGAGGAGGGAGAGGCAGAGTGTGAGTCAAGGTACAGGGGAGGGCAGCAGGGGCCAAGCAGTAGCCTTTGCTTTCCTGCTGCTCCTATGCCCGCTGCTCCACTGCCCGATGCTCCCTGCTTCATAAATCAACTGAGGTTCTGGCCCATGGCCCTACTCATTGGTGTGACCCATGGCCCTCCTCATTGGTGTGACCCATGGTCTCCATGCGTCAATCCATGCAGGTGTGCTCACCTAGCCCAAGCCTGGCCCACGGCCCCCCAGCGGCTTCCCTGCAGGGCCAGACGTCCCACCCCGCCCTGGCCGCCCTGAACCAAGGGCTTCAGCGCTATGCCGCCCTCACCTCCTGCTTCCTCACCATCACTTGCTCTGTCGCCCTCCCCCCCACGCCCTCCTCACCCCCCTCACCCCCCTCCCCTGCAGCTGATGCTGGGGCGGACTCACCAGCGCAGCAGAGTGCTGGCAGGACAGCCCCTCACCCTGCCCCTGACAGCGACCCCAACCCAGGCCCTGGCCCTGCCCCTGACAGCGACCCCAGTCCTGGCCCTGTGCCCGTGGCAGCAGAGGCTGGCAGGAGGGCAGTGGACCCCCACCAGCTGCTTGTCCATGCCCTACTCTGGCACCAGCATGGACAGCCAGGGCGCCCCTGCCCCCCCACACTGCCCACCCAACCTGGCCGGCTGGCCCCCTCGCCCTTGCTTGGCCCAGCCCAGGCCAGAAGCCGTCCCTGCCTCCACGCCCCTACCTCAGCCGCCCCTACCTCAGCCGCCGTCAGCACTGCACCACCACCTGCAGTGGTGCTGACCCTGCCTCTGGGCTCTTCCCCTGCTGCTCCGGCTACCCCTGCCCACTGCCTGCCGGGGCTGAGGGGTATGCCCCCCCCTCCTGTGGCCACCCACTCCCAAGCGCTGCTGCACCAGTGCGTCATGCAAGCACTGCAGGCCCTGCCCCAGGCCAGGTCGGGGGCGGCAGCAGCAGCAGCCGCCGCCGCAGCAGCAGTGGGTCTGGGCAGGGACAGCCAGGCGGGGAGATTAACCGCAGGGACGGCTCAAGGCATGGAGGGTCAGGGGTGGGTGGGTGGGGTGAGACCCCGAGATGTGCAAGTGCAGCTGACAGGCCAGGCTGGGGGCTCAGGGGGAGGCCAGGCCCCATGGCCGGCTAGGGGCCCAGGGGGGGGCCAGGCAGCAGAGCCCAGGGTGTGGGGTGGGGGTGTCCTGCAGCCCGGTGCAGCAGGGGGGTCTATAGCTAGCCTGCAGCTGAGTTCAGGTGCAGCAGGGGGGGCTGTCTTGAGCTGGGACCCTAGGGTGGCTGTGGGTAGGGGGGGAGCAGGGGCTGCTGCTGCTGCTGCTGCTGCTGCTGCCAGCACACATGATGGCACTTGTTCAGCAGCTGGGGCTGGGGCAGGTGAGGCAGTTGTGGCAGTTGGGGCAGGTGAGGCAGTTGGGGCAGTCACGGGCAGACCTGTTCCCTCACCCTTCCCGGCTGTCCCCCCTCTACCTCTCCTCCTCACGACCACCAGCCCTGGCTCAGGGTCAGGTAGCGGCTGGAAAGGGTTCGGGTCACCCCCCCCCTCTCCTCCACCTTCTCCTCCCTTCCTCCCCCAAGCCAGCCCACCCGCCCCTGACCACCCGCCCGCACACAACAGTGGAGCATACAGCTTCACTGCCAACAGCAGCAGCAGCAGCAGTGGCAGCAGCAGCAGTGTGGGCGCCCGCAGCAACTGCCACAGATTCAGCAACAGGCGCAGCAGCGGCGGCAGCAGCAGCGTGGGGGGTGACAGCAGCAGCAGGCCCGTCAGCACAGGGGAGGTGGCCAGGCCTTGGCAGCAGTACCAGCGCGGCCTCAGTGCTGTGGTCTGGTCAGCATGCCAGCATGGGGAGGGGCGCCCGACCACCCGCATCCCAGGCCAGCTGAGCAGCACAACACAGTCCCTGGGTCTGGAGCACTCAGCAGCTGCCTTAGTCACATCTCTGCAGCAGCAGCAGCAGCAGGGGCAGGGGCAGCAGCAGGGGCAGCAGCAGGGGCAGCAGCAGGGGCAGCAGCAGGGGCGGCAGAACCAGCAGCAGAACCAGCAGCAGCAGGCCCCTCCCCCTTTCCTTACCTGGCTAGCAGCCCCAGGGGTGGACCAGCACCAGGAGGTGTGGGCTGCAGCCACCCCCCTACCCTGGGCCTGCCCCTCTCCCCCAGGGCTGCCGACACTCAGTGACTGGGGGGGGCCACCCTTCCTGGGGCCCCTACCCCATGTGGCGCCACTCCCCCCAGCAGCAGCCTGGGCGGTGCAGCCCCCCACCCCACCCGCAGCCCCCACCCCACCCCCCGCTGCCCCGCCCCCCTGTGCGTCAAGGGTGGCCAGCAGCTCCACTCCCTTGGCTCTGCACCCTGCTGGGGGGGGTGGGGGTGGGGGTGGGGGTGCGCTGCTTGGCAGCTCTGCGGCTGGCACAGGCCAGGCAAGGGCGGTGCAGGGGCCTGTAGGCAGGGCCAGGCAGGGGCAGGGGGGAGAGCTGGGGGGGCAGGGCCGGGAGGCAGAGGGGGGAGCAGGTGGTCGAGACTGGGATCAGTCACGTCGTGAGGGGGATGAGCCAGAGCCCGGTCAGGCCCAGGGCCGCACCCTGCTAGGCTACGCTGTGACTCAAATAGAAACTGATGTTGGAGCTGGGAGTCGATCCAGGGGTCTTATGCAGGAGCAGCAGGTGGATGCAGTGCTGCGGGACCGGCTGCGCGGCCGTGGCCTTCTTCAGGCTGTGGCTGCGGCTGCGGCCCCAGCTGCAGCCCCTTCCCTCCCCCTTGCGGCATCCGCAAGGCCCCAAGCAGCTGCTGGGCAGCGAGCAGGAAGAACACCAGCAGCAGTACCAGGAGCTGCTGCCCCTGCTGCTGCCCCTGCTGCCCCTGCTGCTGCTGCTGCTGCCCCTGCTGCCCCTGCTGCTGCCCCTGCTGCCCCTGCTGCTGGGGCTGCAGCCCCCCACTCAGGAGGAGGGCAGGAACAGGTGCAGCCCTCCTCCACCATGCTGAGCCACACCCCAGCAGCAGCAGCAGCCCCACCCGCCCACCCTCTGCAGGGTCCGCCCCCTTACCCTCCACACTGCCCCCCACATGCCCCTCCTAGGGAGCTGCAGCCTGACCCCAGGCTTACCAGGGACCCTGAGGCAGCAACCTCCCTAGCCAGCCACCACCCGCCCCAGCGCTTGCAGACCAGGCCTTGCCTGCCTTTGCCCCCTCCCCCCTCTGGGCCTACCCCCTTCCCTGCCCTCACCCTCCCGCCCCCCGTGACCCACCCCGGCCCCCCCGCCCCCCCAGCTGCTGACTGGGTCCCAGGTCAGGGTCCGCCAGCGCAGGTGCCACTGCAGCCAGAGGAGCTGGGGGGCATGCTGGAGCGCTGCCGCCATGCCTTCCTGGTATGGCCGGTGGCTATCGCCCTCCCAGAGCTGGCCACTGACACTGACACTGCCACTGCCACCGCCACTGCCACCGCCACTGGAGCTACAGCTGGAGCTGGCCCAGCTAGTTCGGAAGCAGCAGGAGCAGGCGCAGGGGCGGCGGGGCCAGGGGCAGTTCGGTTAGGGGCAACGGAGGCAGGTGGGGGGAGGTCAGGGGTGGTTGGTGGTGGCGGGGCAGTGCAGGCCCTGGCAGAGGTGGTGGTGGTCGCTGATGTGGTGGTGGTGGCAGCCAGCTTGGCGCAAGTGATGGGGGGAGGGCTAGGGGCAGGGCCAGGGGCAGGGGCAGGGGCAGGGGCAGAGACAGACGGGCCTGTGGCCAGGCTCCACCTTTTCGTCACTGTGGGTGGTCACACCCTGACGAGTTCCCGGGTCAGCCTGCAGCAGCTGGCTCAAGGTGCCAGGTGCGTCGCCTGCTCCCCACTGCTCTCTGTGTGTGTGTCAGCCCCAATACCTTACAATCACTGACATGGCCCAGGGCCCAGGACTGACATACCCTCAGCTTTGTAGCTCGACCACCTCCTCCCCACCTCCCCACCTTCTCCCCACCTCCTTTCTACTTTAATCTAACCACCTGACATGCCACTCATGCCCTGCCATGCTATTGAGCAGCTTGCTTTTGCACGGCAAGAAATGGAGGGAGGGCGCACAGGTGGCAGGCAGGCAGGCAGGAGCAGTCCCGTGCTGACCCTGCTGATCCTTCTGAACCTGCTGATCCTTCTGACCCTGCTGATCCTTCTGACCCTGCTGATCCTTCTGACCCTGCTGATCCTTCTGACCCTGCTGATCCTTCTGACCCTGCTGCGCCATAATTCTTGCTCCCCCTCAGGCTGAGCATCCCACTGACTCGACCTGACCACATGCCAGGCACCCCCTTGCCCCCCTCCCCCTCCCCCTCCCCCACCTTCCCCTCCTCCCCCAGCCCCCACCCTGCTGCCGCCAGCCCCGGGCCCCAGGCCGCTGCTGCTGCCGCTGCTGACCAGCCAGCGCAGCCCGCCACCGTCAGTCCCCTCTTGCCGCCTGGAGTGCTGCTGATCTATGTGCTACTGACACCACCCCAGCTCGCCCCCCAGCTCACCGTCACCTCTGTTGAGGGCATGAATGTGGGCTATGGGCGGCCTGACCTTGACCCCGCCCCTCCTCCTCCTCCTCCTCCATCATTTCCATTGGAGCCAGAGCAGTGGCCTGGACCTGAGCGGGGGCAGTGTATGGTGCCCAACCTTGAACTCGGGCTAAGACTTGCACCAGCAGCTGCACCAGAAGTGCCACAGTCTACTAGGGGGCAAGGGCAGGGTTGGAGGGGGGCTGAAGGGGAGGGGGAGGGGGGGGTGGGAAGGCAAGAACGGGGGCGTGGGCAGCTTTCCCCACATCAGGGTAGTGCGGGCATGCAGCCAGGCAGCAGCAGCCAGCACCGAGGGAGCAGGGCTGGCTGGCTGGCAGCTCAGCCCGGCCCTGGGCAGCTGGCTAGGTGGGACAGCGATGGGGCAGGGCTGGAGGAGGGTGGCCGGGACCAGGCAGCCAGGCGCGCTGCTGTGCCTCAGGCAGCCTCACCTGACACCCAGGCTGGCATGCTGTCGCCAGCACCAGGGACGGGGGGTGGGTCCTGGACAGCGGGGGGCGGGGGGAGAGGGCAGGGCCCTGGCCCCCTGCTGCTGGCCTGCATCCCCCTGCTGCTGCTGCCTGCTGCGGCAGCTGCTGAGGCGCAGGCGCTATACCTGGCTATGGTGGAGGAGGTGCGGGGCCAGCAGGAGGCAGAGGGTGAGGAAGGGCAGGATGCCTCTCCTGGCCCTGGCCCAGGCCCTAGCCCTGATGCCCCTCCTGCCCCAGCAGCTCGGGACTATACTGCCCCACCCGCCATCCTGCTTAGTCCTGCTGCTCCTGCACCTCCACACCCCACCCCAGACCAACCGTCCTCCCCCCCAGCCCCCCCAGCCCCACCCTCCCCCTCACCTCCAAGTGACTCCCCCCCCGCCCCCCCAGCTGTGTTGAGCCAGGCTACAGCAACAGCAGCAGCAGCAGCAGGAGGAGGAGGAGGAGGAGGAGGAGGAGAAGGCTCAGCAGCAGGAGGAGCAGCAGCAGGAGGAACAGCAGCAGGAGGCGCAGCAGCAGGAGGAGGCGCAGGAGGAGGAGGAGGAGGAGGCGCAGCAGGAGATGTTGAGGCAGCCGCCCCGCCCCGCCCCTCTCTCCAGGAGGGAGCTCTCACGTTTTCCCAGCAGCTGGCTGAGTGGGGTGCCAGCACTCCCCTGCGCTGGGTCCGCCCCCTGCAGCACCTGGAGCTGGAGGCATCCCCTGACGACCAGGCTTACCTGCGCCAGTCAAGCCATGAGCCGTCCACCAGCGGGGCAGGTCAGGAGGCGGGGTGGCAAGAGACGGAGCAGGGGCAGGGCAGGGAGCCCCAGCCCAGCGCCACTGGCCAGCTGGTGCCAGAAGGCCGGCTGCCGCCCCAGCTGCAGCTGCTACAGGGGCAGTACCACGCCCGCGGTCCCGAGGGGCGGGGCAGGTGGGGCGGTGGGGAGGCGCCCATGCTGACCCAGCACACTACCCAAGGAGCTCCACCAGGAGCTGCCCCGCTGCTGCTGCTGACCCAGGGCAGTCTGCCTGGCCCCTCCCAGCCCCTGCCCCCAGCCCTTGACCAGCCACACTCGGAGCGTGCCACTCATGCCCACGTTGACCTTGGCAGCAGCAGCAACGCCGTCCCTGTGGAGTGGTGGGCAGCACAGGCCTGGGCCCACCTTAGCCATGACCCCATGCCGGAGGGTGTTGACCCGGCCCATCTGGCTGGCCTCCTGTACCTTCGGGCCAGCACCGACTTCAGTGGGGTAGGTGTGGGGCAGCTTCCCCACAGCTCCAACATAGCTGACCTGCGCTTCAGCCTGGCCAGCAGCCTGGCAGCGGCCCAGCGAGCGCGGGACAGTGACGCAGCCTACGCCCGCGCCAGCATTGAGAGTGGGAGCCTGGCCCCTCACAGCTTCATCCGCAGCAGCTTTGGCACGGGGTTCACTAGTGTTGGGCCTGCTGCTGCTGCCCCGCATGTGGGCCAGCTCAGCCCGTGTCGTGAGCACAGAGTAGAGCCCACGGCAGCCTGGCAGCCTGGATGGCAGCAGCGGGAGCGGGGGCGGGGGCAGGGGCAGGGGCAGGGGCAGGGGCAGGGGCAGGGGCAGGGGCAGGGGCAGGGGCAGGGGCAGGGGCAGGGGCAGGGGCAGGGGCAGGGGCAGGGGCAGGGGCAGGGGCAGGGACAGGGGCAGGGGCAGGGGCAGGGGCAGGGGCAGGGGCAGGGGCAGGGGCAGGGGCAGGGGCAGGGGCAGGGGCAGGGGCAGGGGCAGGGGCAGGGGCAGGGGCAGGGGCAGGGGCAGGGGCAGGGGCAGGGGCAGGGGCAGGGGCAGGGGCAGGGGCAGGGGCAGGGGCAGGGGCAGGGGCAGGGGCAGGGGCAGGGGCAGGGGCAGGGGCAGGGGCAGGGGCAGGGGCAGGGGCAGGGGCAGGGGCAGGGGCAGGGGCAGGGGCAGGGGCAGGGGCAGGGGCAGGGGCAGGGGCAGGGGCAGGGGCAGGGGCAGGGGCAGGGGCAGCAGCAGCCTGGCCCTGGGCAGCTCACTGTGGAGAGCAGGTCTGCGCCACACAGGGCTCCTGGCAGCCAGCCTACCCCCAGGGCCGCCTCAGTGCACGACAGCGTGATCAGTGCCCTGGCAGCCGGCGGCAAAGGTCAAGGTCAAGGTGGGCCAGGGGGTGAAGGAAGGGATGGAAAGGCCAGGGCTGCAGCAGCTTCTGGGGCAGCAGGGGTAGGGGCAGCAGGGGGTTTTCCCGTAGCAGGTCCTAGTGGCTTGACCCAAGCCCCTGGCTCAGACACATTGGGGTCAGCCAGAGGCAGGATGTCGGCTGAGGTTCGGGCTGGAAGTGCCACAGCTGCTTTATCGCCAGCAGCAGCAGCAGCAGCTGCAGCAGGAGGAGCAGCAGGAGGAGCAGCAGGAGGAGCAGGAGGAGCAGCAGGAGGAGCAGCAGGAGGAGCAGGAGGAGCAGCAGGTGGAGCAGCAGCTGCAGCAGCGAGAAGTCAATTCGCCCTGGCAAAGGTCAGCGTGGCAGCTGGTGCACCGTGCCACGGCAGCCGGGGCAGTGGGGGGGAATCCGTGTCCCTGACTACCCTGCTGCCCAGCCCAGCTCCTACCCTGTCTCGCGTGGCTGAGAGTGAGGCAGAGAGTGAGGGGGAGGGGGGTGTGATGTCACGGCCTGGGGGGCCAGTCAGGGCGCCAGGCGTGGCTCTGGCCTCAGGTGCTCAGTCAGCGGGCGGGTCAGCAGCAGATGAGAGCTCAGCCGCCCCTGGTCCTGGCAGCTTCTTGGCAGCAGCAGCAGCAGCAGCAGCAGCAGGAGGGGCAGGAGGGGGCAGCTCAGGGCCAAGAAGGGTGCCAGACGAGCTTCCGGCTGCCCCTCCCTCCCCCTCCACCTCCACCTCCACAAGGCCACTGCAGGTCACGCACCCACCTGGCACCAAGGGCTTGCGCCCTGACCCCAGGCCACCCGGACCTTACACCCCAGCCCACCCCCCTGCCCCCGACCTGCCTCCCCCTCCCCAGCACCCCCCCTCCCCTACACCCCAGCCCAGCATCCCAGCTTCGCCCACCTCTGCGCCCAGCACCAGCAGACGGTTGCCCAGCCACCGTCACCGCATGACCTCCCTCCTGGACGGCCTGCTGAGCCGACTCCAGGGCTCTACCCTGACCCCCTGGCGTGACGCGCAACGGCCTGCAGCCGCTCTCAACCCTGAGCCAGGCCCAGCTGCAAGCCCACCGCCACTGCCACAGCCACAGCAGCAGCAGCAGCAGCAGCAGCAGCAGCAGCAGCAGCGGGTACGGCTGTTGGATCGATTAGGTTTACGAAAAAACCGGCCACACGCATCTGCTGCCCCTGCCCCCTGCCTCACCCTGGCAGCAGCTGGGGCCAGGACAGAAGTGATGTCCTCCGCTCAGACGCTCAAGGGCACCTCCTTCCTGCGGCGCCACTGCCCAGCTTCCCTGAAACTCCCTGGCAGGAGGGCGGCCAGCCTGCCCAGCCCGGCTGGCTTGGCTGCCCCACTCGTCCCTTCACCTACGTGGCCATCGGCAGCCTCTGACCTGCCTGCCCCTGCAACTGGCAGCTCTACTGTGGCAGGAATAGAAGGGGGTACCTCTGCTGGCAGTGGTGGGGGACAGGGTGTAAAGTTGGGGGGGAGCAGTAGCAGCACAGGGGGAGGCACCGTCCGCGCCAGGCAGAGTGAAGGGCGGGGTGGCAGCAGCAGGAGGAGCAGCAGCAACAGCAGCAGCAGCCGCACAGTAACTCCCACGCCCCCTGCCCACCCACCCACCCCTGCTGACCCAGGCCTGCGGCCTGCCTCAGGTGTCGGCCCAGGGCCACCCCCCGGCCGGCCAGCTGCAGAGCAAGGGCGTTCAGGCACACTGGACCGCCCTGTGGTGGGTGAGCAGCTCAGGTCAGCAGCTGATGAGGAGGTGCCCCTAGTCCTAGGAGGTGATGGGGCCTCAGGGTCTGGCCTAGCTGGTCTGGTACCTTACCCTGTGGCCAGGCCAGACCTGCCAGGCGCCCACGCCTCCCCCCACACCCTGCCGCCTACCTCCTCCCCCTCGTCACCCGGCATCCCTGCCAGAAGCGATGGTGCCACGGCAGCGCAGCCACAACTGCCACAGCTACACCACGCCCGGCCTGTGACAGGGTCAGGGCCACCCGCTGGCAATGAAGCTGCCAGCATCAATGTTCCCGCTGCCGCTGCTGCTGCTGCTTCCACCCTTGCCCCCAATTCAGCACAGGCAGCAGCAGCAGCAGCAGCAGCAGCAGCAGCAGCAGCAGCAGCAGCAGCAGCAGCAGCAGCAGCCGCATGTGTTGGTACAGCGGGAGGACCGGGTGTAGGTGCTGGGGCTTCCCCGCACTCTACACTCTCCACCCCTCCCACTGAAGCCCATGCTGCGGCCAGTTCCGCTACACCTGCTGCTGCTGCTACACCTCCTCCTGCTGCTGCGGCAGCTGCGGTAGCTGGGGCTGCTGCTGCTGCTGCTACTGGGGCTGCTGCCGCTGCTGCCGCCACCCAAGCAGCTGCCTCTGCAACCCCTCTGCCCGCCTTTCCGGCTCCGACTCCCATTGTTGGGGTTCTAATGGGCCGCGCAGCCACAGCCCCTGGCCCTGCTGCTGTGCCCGCCCTGGCCCACTGCCCCTGGTCCGCCCTGAGCTTCGTGACCCAGCACCACTGGGCACCCTTTGCGCACGACATGCAGCTGGTGCTCCAGCTACCCCAGCTGCTGGCTGAACCAAGGGCGGCAGAGGGGGGCCAGACAGCAGCAGACCGGGAGGAGCAGCCAGCAAGGGGGCGGGGGGCTGGGGGTCAGGGCCAGGGTGGGCTTTATCCACCCAGCCCGGATTCTCAGCTGCAGGTGGAAGCCAGCGCAAGTTTGGGTGCAGACCTGCTGCTCTTCCTGGCGCAGCAGCAGATGGTGAACTGCTTCAAGGTGGGCTGGCAGCCACCACTGCACTGACTGTGTCATGCGTTACAACCATGTTGTTTGGTCCTATGTGTGGACATAGATTTGCATGAGCTGCATGTTGTCATCTCATGCGTTCCTATGAGCCATTACATCATGTGGGCGTGTTATCCGGCATGCCATGCAACAAGCGGCACTGGGAGTGACCCATTCATGGGGTGACGCATTCAATGTCCGCGAGTGACATGTCACACAACAGGTTGCTCCAGATCCAGGTCAGTCACACTCTGCGTCAGAAAATTCTTGTTTTACTCACTTGCACGTTGCTGTCCCAGTGCTGTGGCAATGCGTTGCTTAGCTCCTCAATGAGCTTCCTGGACTTTGCACTACATCCATTTCCCAAATGCTCACGCTAGGTGGCCACCTTCAGTAACCAGACCAATAGCCACGTGTGTGCGTGCTGCTTGAAACAATAGAAGAGTTGTTGTTCCGCAGCATAGCACCAACATAGCATACCAATGCAGCTGTGGTACTGACACAGGGTGTCCTTACCTGTGCCTCACCTCCTCCTCACAAGGAAAGTGACACAAGAGGTTGCAGCCAAGTGCAGGCAAAAGGGCCTAATGAAGCAAGCAAGATAACTTTACCCCAAGTGTAGAGCTGAGAGTGGGCTCATAACGTAGGTCTAGACAAACAGCAACTCAAGATCGATATTGGCTAAATCAGCACAACCTTGGCCGCCTCCAGACCTCCTCCTGCCTGCCATATTGGCTAGTAAGGGCTTGGCTGACGAGACGAGAACACAACCTGCCTCCAACACGCCCGCTCAGCCACACACGGCTTAATCAAGCCGTCCTTGCCCCAGCGACAAACAGATAGCTCTAGGTGAGGGCTGTTGGAAGCGGTGCAACAAGCACCCTGTCAGGCCCACTGCCCAGCGGCGCTGCATGTCATGATCTATCGGTAGCGACACCAGAGGTGTAGCTTTGCTGCTGCTGCTGTGCTGCCTGGTGTGCAGGAGGTGGCAGGAGTGCTCCAAGCCCAGGGCGTGCTGGGCTTACACATGGCCGGCCAGACTGTGGACGCTGACCAGGCGTCTCTGCTGCTGCAGCATGTTTTCGATGTCCAAGGCTCAGACCCAGGCCACCTCCCCACCCACCACCGCACACACCCCCTGGCCTTCTCCCCCCACACCCTCCTGCAGGCCGCGCATGACCTGGGGATTGGCAGCAGCACAGCACAGCCCCCCTCCGGCCTGGGGCTGCGTGTCCTGGGGCCTGCAGGAGCAGCAGCAGGCGGCAGCCCCCCAGGCCCCCGACCACATTCCCGCCTGTCCCTCCAGTGGGCCAGCAGCGTCAGCCAGTCCAGCTACACAAGCACCCTGGTGCAGCCCCCGGGCAGTGGGGGCGAGGGCAGCAACACCACCCAGACCACCCCCTCCCCCCCTCGCCCATGGCTGCTGCAAAGGCCTGGGGTACTCACTGCTGCTGCTGCTGCTGCTGCTGCCACAGCCTGGGCAGACAGCACCACAGCCCCTGACGCCACCCAGTGGCACCCCATGCATGGGGCCGACCCTAGGGCTGCTGCAATGCTGCTGCCTCCCGCCCGGGACCCCCTGTCCCAGGAGGGCAGGAGCACAGGCCAGCCCCTGCCCCAAGCCCTGCCAGGGTCAGCCACCTTCCTCGCCTTGCTGGCCATGCAGGACCTTCTCACACCAGGCCAGCTGGTCACACCTTCTGAGCCCACCCCCTTACACAGTCCTGGCAGCGCCTATGAGTCAGCGGCCAGCAGCAGCGGCCCTCCCAGCCGCGACTCAAATTCATCTTCAGGTCACACTTCTATCGGAGGGAGTGCGCCAGAGGTGGAGACCAGGGCGGAGAGGAGAGGGATGTGGAGTAGGGCAGGGGTGAGGCAGGGGCTGAGACGGCTGGGGTGGCGGGGAGGGGCAGGCTTGGGGGCCCGCCTAGCCATGACTACACAGGTCACTGACTCGGTGTTGGACACTGACCTTCCCTCCAGGCCTCAGGGCTCTGGGTTGAGACGGCAGCACAGCACCAGCTCTGCAGCCACCCTGTGGCACTTCCCTGGCTGGGCAGCCTGGCACACTCTGAGTGCTGGGTTGGGAGACCCCAGCAGCAGTGGCGGAGCAGGTAGCAGCCACGACTCCCTACGAGGGGGCAGGCTAGCAGCCCCCCCATCCCAGCACCACCGACACCAGCAGCAGCAGCAGCAGCAGCAGCAGGCGCTAGCACGGCAGCAGCTGAGGTGTTTGGGACGGGACCCATCAAGGGCCAGTCTGGGGGAGAGCAGCAGCAGCAGCAGCAGCAGCAGCAGCTCCACCATGCCCCTGCTAGGCCGCTGTATGCTGCTGCTGGGGCTGGCCAAGGTGGGCCGGGTGGTGCCCCGACCGGAGGAGCATGCCTGGCTGCACCGGGCCTGGGGCTGGGTTAGGCAAGCGCTTGAGACTTGCTGGTGGTGGGCTAGGCAGCTGTGGCAATGGAGCAGGAGCAAGGGTTGGGGTCGGGGCAGGGGCAGGCGCAGCGATATGGGAGGGAGGGGGGAGGGGGAGGGCCAAGGTGGGAGGGGGAGGGGGAGGCAGGTCAGGAGCTGCGGGGGAGGCAGAGTGGCATGAGGGGGTCAGGGTCAGGGTCAGGGTCAGGGTCGGGGTCAGGGTCAGGGTCAGGGTCAGGGTCAGGGTCAGGGTCAGGGTCAGGGTCAGGGTCAGGGTCAGGGTCAGGGTCAGGGTCAGGGTCAGGGTCAGGGTCAGGGTCAGGGTCAGGGTCAGGGTCAGGGTCAGGGTCAGGGTCAGGGTCAGGGTCAGGGTCAGGGTCAGGGTTACGATTTAGGGTTAGGGTTAAGGTTAGGACTTAGACTTGCCTGAACTGGCTGCCGCAACTGCCTAGAAGCTGGCCCTGGCTATTAGCCTGGTGGGTGTCTCAGCTGTGTGGCGGCAGTGGCAGTGTTTTGAAGGACGAGGTGGCCTGGGCTGTGCAAGTCAGGCCTCAAGCGTGTTAGCTGCCAGGCACGAAGCTGGGTGGCTGCATGTAAGCGCCCATGTTCGAGTCCTGTTCAGGCACTTTCAGGTCTTGTTCAGATCCTATTCAGGCACCAGACCTTGTTCAGGCACACACTCTTTGGCGCCAGGCTGCCAGGCACACAAAATGCTTCGGTGACTGGCAGACCGCCCCACCCTGCCGTGGGGAGAGTGAGGGTTTCCTTGTAGGAGTGACACGCTGACGGTGGCAGGCGCCAGCCTGGCTGCCATTTGGGCCTGGTGAACACCTTGTCAGGCGGCAGTATCATTAAGCCACCTGGGCACTCTGCCGCTGCGCCCAGATGTGCGGCTGGCCATCACCCCTGCACATGTTGCATGTCCCCCATGCTCCCCCCATGCTGCTGTGTGTCCACGTTGTAGCTGTGTCTGTTTGTAGTAGTGGCTTAATGCATTTCAGAAATAAATTGCACACAATTGCAGCTGGGCGGGTTTGCCTAGTCCCGTGGGAGGAGTGAGTGACACAAGGGAGGTGGGGCTAATGCTGAGGCAATGTATACGAAGGGCTGCAGACACTGCATGCCACGGGCCGCAGGCTGCATGGCCCCACCAGCTTCAAGTTTCATGTCACCCTCAGGATGGCCCAGTGGCCAGGTACTACCCAGCTGTGTAGGTTCCCTTTCATGGAAATGTGACCGCCAGCCTTGGCCAACGTCCACTTCATCGTCAATGGATGTCCATTCAGCAACACATTAGCAACGATGTGCATGTCCATCCATATATCGCCACTAAATATCAGCCTTGTCATCAGACACCTGTTCCATGTTGCAATGTTTGAGCTGGTTCTTGACTTGAGCACGACTGGAGCATGAGCAGTTGCAGCTTTTGGCCTGGAAACTGCCATGCACCCATGCACAGCCATGCACATGTAGCCTGCACTGTACACTCTGTCTGATGTCTTACCTATCATTGTTCCCTAAATGGGGCATAAGCAACAAACGTGTGCTTAGACAACAGCTGCAGCATTGCTGGCATCAGCTGTCATGGCCGTTGGTCATTTCAAGATTTTCGCTTGCCATGCATGAGTGCAGCCAAGTTGGATGCATGATGATGATGGTGATGTGCGGGCATGGACAATCATCTTCAAGGGAAAGAGGCGGTGGTGTCATGGGGTTGCGTTATGAAATAGATGGTAGCATGTGCAACGACTCTGGCGGCTAGGCCTTAGCCGGTGTTTGCCCATTTGCCAGTGTGCCTTGCACGAAGCTGAGATGCAAAGCATGAGAAGCGCAATTCGAATGTTCGATAAGGTGTGGCGGTCAATGAGCAAATGCAGCGCACATGCATGTAGCCTGGTGTCGTGCGGCTGGTGCATGGAACATCACAAGAGGATATGGCAATGGTGAAGCAGAGTAAGCTACTTGACGAGTGATGCACTGTCCTTGGTCCGGCTTGGACCTCATGCTTTTTCCGTGTCTTTTTTCGTGGTAGCGGCCTTCTGCATGGGAACTACATCATGTTGTAAGGTGGTCACCCCCGCCATTGGCCCCGCAATTCACTTTTTGGCACCGTCTTTGATCCGCTGCATGTAATTCTTCCACCGTTGGCCTCTACATCTCACAACGGTGTCGCTAGCAGGTTAGGCCCTCTTTTGTCGATTGTACTTCTTTGTCTCGACGACTTCATTAGCTTCGCCACGTCATGCTCCATCTGTTTATATGCGTGTCGCAATAGGAGAGGTGGATTGGTGGCCGGAGGCAGTTCCGTGCTGAGCAGCCTTCGCGGCCGTCGGACAAGCAACTCGCGAATACCATCCTAGTAAGTACGGGGTGCTGTTTCTTAGTGCGTTTTGCATACGATGCCAACACATGCAACCAAATCTGCTGACCTGCACAGGTGCTTGGCTGTTACGAGGATCAACACCAAACCCACATCAGCCCAAGGCTCTCCCAAGCAGCAATGCATCACGGCAATTAACTCTTGAAAACAGTGAGCAAGAGGTGAGTAAGGTTGTATTATACCTCACCTTGTCTAGGTCAGTTTGATAATCACTCTCACACTTCCGCAACTCATGACAGGCATGAACAGCTGAGGGTAGCACACAGCAGTCCCCAACCTGATTTACGTGCATTGTTTTAGATAGGTAATGTATCTTATGTGGGCCTGACATGGTTATGTGTAATTTGTTGCAGGATGCCATCCAAAAGCTACCACCCCTATGGGAGCAATCCAGCGTTTGTGGTAACGGCCCTCTGCATGGGAACTACATGTAAGGCATCGTAGTGAAAGCCTAGTGCTGGGGTGGTGTCCAAACGGTGGCAAACGGTGGGCGTTGCCTTGCATCCCACTGTGTATTTGCACATACATCCTACCAAGACGAGATACCCTTCACCTGACACATTGCTATCTTAACCACAACCACTAATTGCCCATGCGAAGTTACATCATGTCACAGGGCCACCACACACTCATGTCAAGACATCCGGATGCTGAGGTGTCGACATGTGAGTAGTCGGGTGCACCCTCTTAAGACTATGAGCTTCTCATCAAAACAAACAACCTAATGCTGGAAAGGCTTGGTTTAGCCTACAAACCTACAAAACATGTGCTGAGGCTGCTGCGGCTGCGCTTGCTGTGGGCCAGCAACTGCGGGGGCAGGAGCCAGCCAGCCAGCTCCAGCCCATGCCCCGTCTCTGCTCAACACCCACGCAAGCAGCTGCACAGCCTGGGCCAGCCCATGCGCCCAACCCCCAACATCTCCCAGACCAACCACCCTCGCACCCATCACAGCTGCAGGGGTCCAGCCAGCACCACCCGGCCCTGCCAGCACTGCTGCATCTACCGGGGCTCTCCATCCTCACTAGGCCTGCCACCAACCCTGTGACCTCACCTGCCGAGGAGCAGCAGCCCATCATGTGAGTGCCCATGGTGGATGTTGGGCTGACATGGTAAGCCAGCTGAACAACATCAGTTGCACACTCAGGTTGCAGCATGTTTCCATTCCACCTAGCACCACCCGTCACTCTCCCGTGTGTGGTGTCATGCAGACACACCATTGAGGAGCAGGGCGAGCAGACCATGCCCCCAAGCATGCCCAAGCAACAGCAGGGCTGGGCCACCGCAAGGTGCACTCCTCAGCCCTGACCTGCACCAGCCCTGCCTTGCACTAGCCTTGCCCTGGCTATGGCCATAGCCTGACCTTCGCTGAACTGCCTTGCCCTTCTTTGCTCCTTTGGTCCTTTGGCTGCAGGGCAATTGCTGCTGCACTTCAGCCATCCACTTTGAGGTCAATACGCCGGCTGGCAGCATGTCATCAGCTTCCCCATTCCCCATGTCCCCATTCCTCCCCTCATCCCCGCCCCCGCCCCCGCCCCCCGCCCCCGCCCCCGCCCCCGCCCCCGCCCCCGCCCCCGCCCCCGCCCCCGCCCCCGCCCCCGCCCCCGCCCCCGCCCCCGCCCCCGCCCCCGCCCCCGCCCCCGCCCCCGCCCCCGCCCCCGCCCCCGCCCCCGCCCCCGCCCCCGCCCCCGCCCCCGCCCCCGCCCCCGCCCCCGCCCCCGCCCCCGCCCCCGCCCCCGCCCCCGCCCCCGCCCCCGCCCCCGCCCCCGCCCCCGCCCCCGCCCCCGCCCCCGCCCCCGCCCCCGCCCCCGCCCCCGCCCCCGCCCCCGCCCCCGCCCCCGCCCCCGGCCCCGCCCCCGCCCCCGCCCCCGCCCCCGCCCCCGCCCCCGCCCTGCCCCGCCCCGCCCCGCCTCGCCCTGCCCTGCCCTGCCTGTAGGTGTGTGGCAGTGCAGGCTGCAGGTAGCAGCAGGCTGCAGGTGTGCTGTAGTGCATGAGCAACTGTGCAAGGACAGCAGCAGCAGTGTATGGGCAGCAGCATGAACATTGCTGAGCAGTGCCGAACATTGCTGAACATTGCTGAACATGGGTGAACGCCGCTGAACACATTGCTGAACATTGCTGAACATTGCTAAACAAACGCCACAGGCCGCCGTGCCTTAGCCTTTGACTTTTTGGCCTTAGCCTTAGCCTTTGACTATTCTGACCTGGTTCCCTATTGGGTTGGAACCCTATTGGGTCCCCCCTTCCCCCCTTTCCCCCTTACCCCACCCTTCTGCCCTACCCTCTGCCCTCCTGGCCTCCCGCCTGTCCCGCTGCCTTCACCACCTCCCCCATCCTAGTCCCACCACCTCCCAGCAAGAACCAGCCCCTGAGCGCCACAGCTATCACTCGTGGAGAATAAGGCCGAGTCGGCGATTTTAGTTAAGGGGGACTGCAGATAGCCCTTTCAAAGGCCGTCCCATCGCCATATGTTTCATGATTTTAATCGATGTGGTTGGGCTGTAATCGGCCTTTAGCTGAAGGTGCGAAACCTTGTGCAGGGTTTCGCCAAACCGTGCACAGGGTTTCAACTGGCTCAGCCCCTAGGTGGCCGTCAAGCCAGTTCCTGACCGTGTGCAGCGTTTCAAAAACCGTGTGCAGGGTTTCGCTGACCGTGTGCAGGGTTTCAAAGACCGTGCACAGCGTTTCATAGACCTAGTGCAGGGTTTCATAGACCGTGCACAGGGTTTGGTGTGGCTCAGTTCCTTACACACGAACTCCTAGCTACAACTTGCCACAACATCGCAACACACATGTCTTGACGCACCAACACCCCGCAACACCTCGCAACAACATCGCAACACACATGTCTCGATGCATTAACACCCCGCTACACCTCGCAACAACATCGCTATCACCTCGCTACACCACTGCAAACAACATGTCTTGACGCACAAACAACTCGCAAACACCTCGCTACACCACTGCAAACAACATGTCACGACGCACAAACACTTCGAAACAACTCGGTACACCTCGCTAAACCACATGGCACGGCGCTCGACATCCCCGCAAAGACATGTACAAGACACCACTCATGGCATTCGCATTCCTGGATGCCTCTCCACACATGCACTCTCATAGCTGCCACTCCAACTATGTGCACTCCTGGCTGCCACTCATGGCATGCGCACCCCTGGCTGCCAGTTCTGGCTGCCGGTCCTGGCCATTGCACTTGGCTGCTGTTGACAGCTAGGAGGTGGTGGTGGTGAAGGGAAGGGTGCACCAGCCGCGCTGCAGCTGCCTCTTGGCTGATCATGCCCTGCACCACCTGCCCCATAGCAGCTGGCTCCTTGTTGCTCTCTTAAGGCTCCTTGTTGCTCATGCCTTGCCACACCTGCCACATGGCAGCTGGCTCATGGCTACACACGTCATGTACCACCTCATAGCTGCCACTCCTCCGGGCTGCTCGGGGCTGCTGCCCTGGGCTGCTATTGATGGCCTGGGAGGTGGTGGTGGAAGTGGGGTAAGGTGAGGGTAAGGTAGGGGAGGGGCTGCAGTGTAGCGCAAGAGGGGGGAAGCGGAGCGACACGGGTGAGTTTGTGGGTAAGGGGAAGGACAAGGGCAGGGTGTGACCATTAGACCCATTAGAGGTGGGGTGGGGTGGGGTGGGGTGGGGTGGGGTGGGGTGGGGTGGGGTGGGGTGGGGTGGGGTGGGGTGGGGTGGGGTGGGGTGGGGTGGGATGGGGTGGGATAGGGGAGGGGTGGGGTGGGCAAGGGGTGGGCGTGTGACCGTCACACCTGCAAGCAACAAGGGGCGTGCTCACGGTAAGGCTGGGCAATGGGGGCCACTGATGTGCAAGGGGTTGGCCACTCACTGTTATCTCCATGTGCCATTGCTGCCTCCTTGCTGCCTCCTTGTTGGCTGCTGCTCCTCCCTCCTGGCTGTGCCTCCTGGCTGTGGGGGGCATGGGCCTCTTGGCCTTGGCCAACCACTTGCCTTGCCCATGCCTCCTGGCTGCCACTCCTGGCTGCCGCTCCTAGCTGCCGCTCCTGGCTGCTCCTCTTGGCTGCTCCTCTTGGTTGCGCCTCCTGGGGAGTGGTGGGTCTGGCAGGTGGTGCCACCAAGGGTGAGGGTGAGGGTGTGCACTCCTGTCCTGGGTCCTGTCCTGGGTCCTGTCCTACTGTCCTACTGTCCTACTGTCCTACTGTCCTACTGTCCGGTCCTGGGTCCTGTCCTACTATGTGCACTCCTGGCCTGGGTAAGGGTGAGGGAGAGGAGGAGGGGGGTGTGAGGGAAGGAGGTGAGGGGGAGGCGGGAGAAGAGGCATGGGAAAGGAGAGTGGAGTGGAGTGGAGTGGAGGGGGAGGGGAGGGGGCCTGTTGCTCCTTGCTGCTGCGCTGGCTGCTGAGCTGACCATCACACCTGCAGCAAACAAGGGGCGTGCTAGCGGTTAGGCTGGGTACAAGGGGTCACTTATGTGCGTGGGGCTAGCCACTCACTGCTTGCTCCATGCGGTCCCTTGATCATTCCTTAGGGGGAGGGAGAGGGGGAGTGGGGGGTCTGGCAGGTGGTGGTGGGCAGTGTGGTAAGGAGGAGGGAGGAGGGAAGAGGGAGGAGAGAAGAGCGAGGAGGGAGGAGGGAGGAGGGTACGCTTTTGCTCTTGTCCTGGCTTGCCCTGGCTGCCGCTACTTGTTGCCGTTGTGGTTGCTGCTTCTGGCTGATGGAAGGTGCCACTGCGCCTTGGCACTGAACCTGCTCAAGCAACACATGGCACATGACACATGCCACGCTCCAACCTCGCGGTCGCACCTCAGAGTCGCATCTATGCATCGCACCTTTGCAAGCTACCGTTGTGCCGTTCGCCCTCAACTCTGTGCTTGATCACAAATACCCTATTCCTTTCGCTGATCGCTAATGGCTGCGAAACCGAGCTGCATGCTGGCCTCTTGGCTGACGACTGATGGCTGCGAAGGCTAGCTGGCCCGCATTTCATGGCCGGCTGCGAGGCTGCGCATTTGGGCGCTGTCGGAGTCGCTGCTGCTGAGTTTGGGATGGACGTGTCGCGTGTTGCGTGTTGCTGCTTACTGCGGGCTTTGCGAGGTCGACATGGTTTCCTCTCATGGCGCCTCGCGACCTCATGGCACACCAACGGCATGCTTGGTGGCAGCTGGCGCAGATCCCAATACCAAGCCCGTCAGTTTTCGCGCTCTTGCATGCAAGTCACATGCACAATTGATAATTGACTCTGCAGTGCGAGACCCTGCACAAGGTCAGCGAAACCCTGGGGTCAGGGGCTAGGTTAAGGGCGAGTGAAGGCGCGCTGCACGGAGGTGCAGGGGTTGACTTAGGTGAAATCGATGCTTTGATGGAGACCCTGCACAAGGTCAGCGAAACCCTGCACTAGGTTAGCGAAACCCTGCACAAGGTCAGGGTTGACTTAGGTAAAATCATAGTAGTTGCGAGACCCTGCACAAGGTCAGCGAAACCCTGCACAAGGTTAGCGAAACCCTTGCACAAGGTCAGGGTTGACTTAGGTGAAATCGATGCTTTGAGTCGAGACCCTGCACAAGGTCAGCGAAACCCTGCACTAGGTTAGCGAAACCCTGCACAACGTCAGGGTTGACTTAGAAAAAATCAATGCTCGGATCGAAACCCTGCACAAGGTCGGCAAAACCCTGCACACGGTCTTAAAACCCTGCACAAGGTTTGCGAAACCCTGCACAAGGTCAAGTGAAACCCTGCACAAGGTTTCAAAGGCTAATTGTGCCTCAAAGAGAGAATAAACCGTGTGCAGGGTTTCAGTAAACTGGCCCCCATTTCTTACTGGCACTGACTTTGCACATGCTACCTACTAGGTTGTGCTTCTATTCTGATGCCTGACAACTCCTCATACTCAGAAATTTTAAAAAGTCACTTCAGTCAGTTAGCACCATCTCCCTTAGCCAAATTCGGGGTGAGGGCCCAGCTGATGGTCCAGCAGCACCGCAATGACCAAGAATTTCACTTTGGCCCAAGGGAGTCTTCTCCTCCACTAGGTCACAGCAGCCTACATGCCAAGTCTCAGACCTCAACTCGCAAGTTTGCCGAGCCAGCCAGCCCTTAAATGCCAGGAGTGATGCGGCAGTTGTTTCTGTGTCCTTGTGAGCTTGGCCAGCAGCCTAGCCTTGCCTGCTCTTTGCACACATGCCTCCATTGCAAGTCGCGCAGGCTACAGCTGCAGCCGGATGTAGATGGCAGCGTCATGCTCACTGTGCGTCAGTATGGAAAGCCATCATCAGCTGTAGGCAGCCGGCCGGTTGAGCTGCTGTGCATGAGGGTGAGCTTGAGTGATGCTGTTGGCATGCTGAACAAGCAGATGCCAGAGTACATCAAGCACCACCGGTTGGCACATCATCAGATGCAGGTTTTCCGTGAGCACCGTGAGGCCGTCAAGGCAGGGAAGGATGGGAAGGTGGTGGTTTTATGTGATTGGTCAGAGAAGCTGACTGTTGAGATCATGTTAAAGCATTGGCATGCACCGCAGATAGGCATTCTCGTGGCGTGTGCACACTTCAGGAACAAAGAGGGGGCCTGCTATGAGCAGACCGTGTATGTGATGACAGATGGAAAGGAGCAGTCGGCAGCCATTACCCAAGCAGCAGTAAACCAGGTGGTGTGTAAACTTGCTGAAAGAGCATGACATGACAGGCAGTTGTACATGTGGTCTGATCGGTGTGCAGGGCAGTTTAAGGGCGCCCCAGCCATGCGACAGCATTGGGGCATGGCATAGAAGCTCAGCGTGCCATTGTGGTGGAGCTATGGGGCGACAGCACACTTCAAGGGCAGGCATGATTCAGAGGAAGGGGTGGTGAAGCATTGGCTGAGGGGTGAGATCCTGGCTGATCGTGCTGGGATGTGCAATGCATCAGAGTTTGTGCAGCACTGCAATGCATATCACAAGCCAGCTACTGCTGCTGACCCCAGCAAGGCTCACCGTGCACGAGCAAGTGTGGGTCACCGGTGGTGCTTGAAGCTGAGCACACAGAAGGTAGTGCTCCACAGCGGGATGCACATGCCTTTGCATCATCCATCCCCGGCTCTATGAGCATGCACAGCTGCTTCTTCCCTGCTGCAGGGATCCAGGTTGAGTGGTCACAAACTGCATGTGCCCAATGCACGGCCCCCCAAAATAGGGGGTGGGTGTATCAGGCCCTTCATCACAAACCCCTTTGTGGCCATGCCCATGTTCGATTGAAGAGGGATGACAAGCATTGGGACGATGAGTGCCTCACCCTTCTGTGCTCATTTGCACCAGACAGCGTGATGCAGCTGTGCACCTTGGGCAAGAAGCTGAGCGTGAAGATATTAAACGAGTATTGTAAGGCAGTGGGATTGTATGTGCCAGCCGGCACCTTGCGAGCTGGCCTACGGTACATGGTGTTGGAGCATCTGAATGAGCAGGCAGAGTGCGACTGAGCCGGCTGTGTAAGATGACGTTGAGAAAACTGGGCTCCATGCGTGAAGTGTACCGCAGTGTACCGCAGCGGAGAACTCTGCATCCTGCGTTGTGGGTGTTGTGAAGCAGCACTTGAAAGGCTCAACGCGCGGAGCGGAACCGTTCGCGTGCCTGGCAGACTGCCGGTCACCGTGGGTGCCAGCAGCTCGGGCGCGCAGGCGCAAGCCGCGTGAAAATGACAACTCAACTATTACCAGCCACGCCGCAAAGTCAAATGTCCTTTCGTGGTGGTTCAATGGGAGGGGTGACCTACTTGGCCCTATGGGTGGTTGCGGGCCCAACCTGATCTTGGGCAGCCGATCATTGACCAGCTTGTAGCTAGGGCGTGCCCGATATTAATATCTGCCTGATGTTTTGGGTAGTAGAGGTATTAATACCGGTACTAGAGGTATTAAGTAGTAGATAATGGTGTCGCGGGTCGTTTTAGGTGGTTGCAAAAGGCGAGGTCGAGGCGCTGGAGCGTAACAGCTCGAGACCGAAGCCAGCAGCCGCGGAGCGTAGCGTCTTGGACGGCTGGCGTGTCATCATCACTGTCTGTTGTCGGCACGTTGGCCTTCAGGTACACTTCACGCTTTGCGGCCTCCACGCTGAAGTTGTTGCGTAGAGCATTGTGATAGGTGTGGCCCCACATTGAAGTGTGTGGGTGGGGTGGGTGGGGTGGGGCGTGGGCAAGGCGGGGTTGGCAGGTGTGGGCGGGGCAGGGCAACTCTCTCTACTACCTCCACCTGCTCAGCAACACTCCTTGGCAGCCTGACACCAAAGCACACCACAATGGTGACGAGGTTAGAGTCACCTTGCAGCAGCCATCACGGGCTGACAGTGCTTCACTGCACGGTCTTTGAAGATCCTTAACACCCCACGCACAAAGCTTGCTGGGCTGGGCTGGGCTGGGCTGGGCTGGGCTGGGCTGGGCTGGGCTGGGCTGGGCTGGGCTGGGCTGGGCTGGGCTGGGCTGGGCTGGGCTGGGCTGGGCTGGGCTGGGCTGGGCTGGGCTGGGCTGGGCTGGGCTGGGCTGGGCTGGGCTGGGCTGGGCTGGGCTGGGCTGGGCTGGGCTGGGCTGGGCTGGGCTGGGCTGGGCTGGGCTGGGCTGGGCTGGGCTGGGCTGGGCTGGGCTGGGCTGGGCTGGGCTGGGCTGGGCTGGGCTGGGCTGGGCTGGGCTGGGCTGGGCTGGGCTGGGCTGGGCTGGGCTGGGCTGGGCTGGGCTGGGCTGGGCTGGGCTGGGCTGGGCTGGGCTGGGCTGGGCTGGGCTGGGCTGGGCTGGGCTGGGCTGGGCTGGGCTGGGCTGGGCTGGGCTGGGCTGGGCTGGGCTGGGCTGGGCTGGGCTGGGCTGGGCTGGGCTGGGCTGGGCTGGGCTGGGCTGGGCTGGGCTGGGCTGGGCTGGGCTGGGCTGGGCTGGGCTGGGCTGGGCTGGGCTGGGCTGGGCTGGGCTGGGCTGGGCTGGGCTGGGCTGGGCTGGGCTGGGCTGGGCTGGGCTGGGCTGGGCTGGGCTGGGCTGGGCTGGGCTGGGCTGGGCTGGGCTGGGCTGGGCTGGGCTGGGCTGGGCTGGGCTGGGCTGGGCTGGGCTGGGCTGGGCTGGGCTGGGCTGGGCTGGGCTGGGCTGGGCTGGGCTGGGCTGGGCTGGGCTGGGCTGGGCTGGGCTGGGCTGGGCTGGGCTGGGCTGGGCTGGGCTGGGCTGGGCTGGGCTGGGCTGGGCTGGGCTGGGCTGGGCTGGGCTGGGCTGGGCTGGGCTGGGCTGGGCTGGGCTGGGCTGGGCTGGGCTGGGCTGGGCTGGGCTGGGCTGGGCTGGGCTTGTTGGTCATCTGGATGTACCTGCTTGCCTATGAGGCAGGCAAGACAACCATGTGTTTAGACAACCGTGTGTTTACATAGAGTAGAGCGGTGTAAGATAGAGCAGGCAACAACACAAGACTAACCTGTTGGGTTGGGAAGTGGTGGTGGTTGCTCGGCGGCTGGGCGCTGCTTGCAGTACTTGTCATGCTGAGATTGCGCGTGGCTGAGGTTGCAGCACGACAAAGTCGCGCCGCACAGGAGGCATACGAGCAGGACCAACTTCTGGGTTACATCTAGTTTTATCCGGTACGTGTCGCGCACTGCTTGAGCTGGTTGTAGAGGTCGAGGACAGAGACTGTCTTTTTCTTGTTGTGTCCAGCCACGGCTTCGGCTGGAGGATGTGGGTCTTGGGTGTCGGGTGTAGGACTGACAGGCGTAGCCATAGCGCTAGTGGCGCTGATGGGTGCCGCCGGTGGGCCGGTGAGGTATTAATATCTCGTTCAAATTCCTCAGGGTATTAATACCTGGGTATTATTAATATCTGGCCGGGAACGCCCTACTTGTAGCCCTGTTAGGCACCAAGTGATGGCACCACATCAGGCTCCGTACGAGCTTGTCATGCCGCTGGCTCCAGGCTGGGCGCAGCAGCTGCTTAATCACCTGACCCGCTGGGGGTACCCAGTCTGCAGGCCTAAGCTTGTTTCGTAGCAAGAGCAGCCCACAAGCCGCTCAATACCTTCCAAGTGGGGATGCTTCTGCTGTGACCTCTGACGTAAAGCTGTGAGCCTAGCCACCCTGAATGGCCTCCACCTTCCTTCACTCATAGAACCTAGTCTCTGCATTTGTCCCTGCATTTTATTCCCTGCAAATAAAACATACTTTTCAGTGACCTTTTTCAAATCAAAGGCGGCTGCGCCGTGGCCCTGTGGCGTAGGTGCAGGGATGAATGCAGGAATAGGTTTCGGGCCACAGCGTTAAAAATAACTCTTATGAAAAATATGTTTGTTGGGGAAAACATGTGGTCAAGGATATGTAGCACACAATGCTATCTTCTCCACCATTGCTCGTCCATGTAACTCGACACTGCGTAACAAGGTGGGCGTAGCGACAGCTCTTTACTTACAACGCTTCAGCAACACATGCCACTACCTACAACAATTACGTTCACTAAGTATTACTTCCGATGAGGACCTAAACCACTAGTTACGTACACACATGCATGTGATGCTGTGCTCCTTCTCAGCCCACCTTTCTATCATTATCAAAGCATGCACAGGAGCCCATCTCACCATTATAGCAACATCTGCCACTCGCTCAACCCATCGAGGTCTAAGACAAGCCTAGCATCTTCATGCTAGTATTGGCAGCCAAGTTGCGGTGACAACATCAGTTGGGCTTGCCACCACACTGGGTCTTCTTGCAGCTCATAGCTGGAGCTCATTGCTCTTCACAATGCTGCAGTCAGGCTTCAGCCTGGCTGCCATTTGGGGGCTGCCGTGTCCTGTGATTCAGCTGTTCTCTCATGCATGGCATACACCCTCATCAGCACTAGGCAACCATGGAGATAATGAACCCACATATTCAGTGAACAATGCTCCTGCCTTATTAAGCTTGCACATCATGAACATCAGCGTGCGATGCGCCGCCTCACCATGCTGACCGACATTGCTGCGGGGATGCAGCTCGACCGAGTGGAGGGGTCAGGCTGTACGGGTGGCTGTACAAGTGCCAGAGATCTGCCGGTTGGGGTTCTGCAGCACCTAGCTGCCTACCATGACATGCTCCTGCATCGGAGCTGCCATGATGACTGGCAAACCAAACCCAGCTCCAACTCACTCATAGTCCCACACCTACGCACATGCTAAAGTCTCTGCGCTTGCACTTCGCCCTTGGAACTAGGATGCTGCTGCTGCTGCTGCTGCTTCTGCTGCCGCTGATGCTATCACAACCTGTATATGCACTGAAGCTCGTCAGACCACCACCTCATTCTGTATTTCACTGAGCGTCCAGCTAGCCCAATGTGATTAGTTCCCCTGGTTGACAATAATTTCCAGCACCCACCTGCACTCCACCTGCCTCCCATCTGGCCGCCACCTGGTCCCACCCCCAGCCCTAGGTAAATGTTACCCAACCCCACAGCCCCAACCAACTGACTGGGCACTCACCTTCCCCGCTCTACCCACCCCTCAGCCCCCACCCCTCTCCTGCAAAACCCGCCCCCCACCCCCCACCCCCCACTCATCCTTCAACCTAAGCCTCCCCTGGCCTTGACCCACTGGGCCCACTGGCCTTGCCCACTGTGACCCTACCCCCCCCTACCCCCCCTACCCCCCACCTCTCATCCCCGGTCTTTAACCTGAGCCTCCGCTGCCTTAGCCCACTGGGACACCACTCCCAGCCAACCCATTCCCACAATGCATGGCTCAGCACGCACTTGGCTCACCCACCATCTCAATCTTCCTCTTCCCGCCCGATCCTCCGTTCCAGCACTTCGCTGCCAACCAAGCTAGGCTCCTGCCTGGATGCTGGCATGATGACCCGCGACCTCCACTACAGGCACTGCAGCCGGGACAGCTGCCAGCCCACCTCCACCAGTGCAGCCGCCAGGCAGCTCTGCAGGAGGTCGTTGGCTGCAGGGGCAGTGCCAGGCTGCGCTTGCGGGGCGTGCCTGCTGCCCCTGCTGCTCCTGCTGCCACTGCTGCTGCCACTGCTGCTGTCGCTGTTGCTGCCACTGCTGCTGCTGCCCACTGCTGCCACCAGGAGGGGGTGGCCCATGCTGCTGGCCCAGTGATGGGCTGGCTGTGGAGTAAGCCTGGAAGGTGCCTAAACAGGCGCCTGGGGGGTAGGTCTGTGAGGTATCCAGGGCAGTTGAGGGTGAGCCACACTCAGCCCCTTGCCCCTCTCCTTCCTCCACCGTTTCCCCTCCCTCCTGTGTGCGCATACCCCCCTCCCTGCCCCACTGGCTCTTCTCCTCCTCTTCAACAAAGCTCAGGCTCGACAAGCGCAAGGCACCAGGGCCCTGAGGCTTAACAGCACAGGGCGCCCCCTGATCAGCCGCCCGGGTCCCCCGGAGGGGCAGGGGCCCCACCACCACCTCCACCTCCACCTCAGCAGCCGCAACCCTGGCATTGGGGACCTTGTCCTGCGTCACCATTGCACAAAGGCCATGGTGGCAGGAGGGCGGGCTGGGCCATAGGCTAGGTGCACACTGCATGCCAGTACCCTGCGGGGGGGCACCCTGTGCTGGTGGCGGCAGGATGGTCAGTTGGGGCCAGGGGGGCGGGGAGGGGGTTGCAGCTGAGGGAGGGGTCAGGGGTGGAAAGGCCAGCCAGGTGGCGCAAGCCACAGGGGCCACCGGGGGCTGCATCACCGGGGGCGTGAGGCTGGCGGGGGCAGGGAGCTGGGGTGATAGCCCAGCCCGGCATGCAGGCTGCCATGCCAGCGCCTACTCCTGACACAGGAGGGAGGAGGCTGCAAGTGCTGGAGCGCCCTGGGGCTGACATAGCAGGTGGCAGGCTGGCCGCGAGACTTGGGTTCAAATCCTGAGCAGCACACTTTGGTGTCACCACCGCTTTGCTGGACAGCTGAGCCAACGCAGTGGGCACCAGGTCCTGGGTTTGGGCCTGGGGTTCGAGGACAGCACCTGCTGGGGCAGGCAGCTGCTGGAGCTGGCATAGACTGGGCGCTGCAGTGGAGGGTGTTTGATGACAGGCCTGGGGTGCAGGGAGGCCTTGGGTGCGGGCCAGCTGTGCCAGCTGGTGGGTGCAGGCTGATGTCGGCACAGTTGGCTGGCTGACAGCTGCTAGGGCTAGCCTCACCTGGTCCTGGGGAGGGGAGGGGACAGGAGGGGGAGGACACTGGCTGCCTGGCTGGCCCAGCTGGCCGAGATGCCCAGGAGGAGACGTGGCAGGGTACAGGGCAGGGACAGAGGTACTGTTTGCCGATGCAGCTGTAGCAAAGGGTGAAGGAGGGCTGGTCACTGGCAAGCAGGCCTGAGCCCCCACTACCGCCCAGCCTAACTGCTGCTGCTGCTGCTGCTGCTGCTGCTGCTGCTGCTGCTGCTGCTGCTGCTGCTGCTGGGCTTGCATAATGTTTAAGAATGGGGAGGGCATGGCTTGGAGCCGCTGCTGTCCTAGGGGGGTCAGGGGTGAGGGGGTAAGAAGATGCCTTGGATCTTGCAGCATGAGCTGTGCCAGCACCCACACCCGCTGCTGACAGATGCTGGCGCCAGCTTCAAGGCCAGGGCTGGCAGGCCAGCAGGTGACAGGAGCCCCACAGCTGCCGCCAGAGCTCTGTCCAGCAGGGCTGGTGTCTGGAGGAACTCTGGGGGGGCCAGGGGGCTGGTGAGGATCTGAGGGTCCAAGGCCCATCACCACGCAGGGTGTGACAATGATAGTCAGCTGGCACTGGGCAGCATACTGCCGGAGACCGCGGCGCACAGCTGCTGCCACAACCTCCCCTGCCAGGCTGCTGGCAGCTGTGCTCCAGGGTACGGGGGAGGAGCTCGCCTGATGGTGTGGCAGAAGCAGCAGCAGCAGCAGCAGCAGAGAAGGTGGCCCTTACTCAGCAGAGAAAGGTATGCCGAGGCTGTTAAAGGCTGTATTAAGGGAGAAAACACACGACTGATGAGGACCCCTCAACCTACTGTGCCAGGATCTCACCTCCACGCACACAGATAGGCGAGTCCGGTGTTTTGCGGAGTGCTTGCCATACAAGGCGGAGGGGGCCGCGCCTCCAGCCCGAGGGGGGCGCGCTGGCCGATGGTCTGTTCGATGTAACGGGGTGTAATGAGGATTGCTCGACGACGCGAGGATGGTCTCAGACATAAGCTGCGCAGTTTCCATCATCATCACAGATGAGGACGCAAAGATGGGAGCAGCACCTCTAAGCACCTGCGACGAGGTTGACCCGTGGTGCGCCTTTAACCCCGGCCGTTAGGTTGCAATGTTCGCGAGCCGCTCACGGGTTGACGTTGTCTCTTTGTTGCAAGGTCCGAAGGTCCGAGGTAACGAGGCGACGGCGGCGGAGTTTTGTGGTCTCGTGTGCGCAATTGCAGCTAGCGTTGATACGGATACAGCTGATGGGGTGCACCCAGATGCAACCTCCACACACTCTCGAGCTGCAGAGAACGTCGCGAGCACACCCTGAGCTCAAACATGAGGCTGTGTCAGCTCAGGGTGCAGCTATCCTGCTCACAGCGACGTCTCTGCCAGACGTGCATGGCTTTTATTGACAGGTGTGATCCTGGCAGTGAACGTTCGCCGGTGTGCTGCGAGCTAACATACGAATGGCACTACTAATCTGATCTGAAAAGAGCCCGCTACAGCTGTATCAAAAAGCTCTGAGCTAAGATCAGGAGATCCATGACTCATGGAACCATGAGGCCATGGACCATGAGGCCACGCACAGCAGCCCTAACTTTGCCCTGATCCTGGTTACCCCATCAGCAGCCACGACTTTGCCCCGATTCGCACAGCAGCCATGACTTTGCCCCGATCCTGGTCACCCTGCCCCTCAACATTTTGCCGCCCATTACCACCGGCAGCTGCAGAGTCGCATTGCCGCTTAGTGCATGCTGCGTTGCTTCGTCAAGGAGCTTCCGGGGGTATAATATACTGTCAAGCTTTGCAGCTTACCGGCTGCACACTGCGCGGATAAGAGGCTCCTGGAGATGGCCACCTTCAGAAAGAGCAATATTGCAATATCTCAGGAGTTCCTGTAATCTTCATTTAAGTTTTCACACGAAACTGATGCCGGCGCAAGCGACTGCGGACATACCTCGGTTGCTCACTGTCAACCGTTCTAGTGGTAGGTATCGGCACCCCCGCCCGCCCCGCCCCGCCCCGCCCCGCCCCGCCCCGCCCCGCCCCGCCCCGCCCCGCCCCGCCCCGCCCCGCCCCGCCCCGCCCCGCCCCGCCCCGCCCCGCCCCGCCCCGCCCCGCCCCGCCCCGCCCCGCCCCGCCCCGCCCCGCCCCGCCCCGCCCCGCCCCGCCCCGCCCCGCCCCGCCCCGCCCCGCCCCGCCCCGCCCCGCCCCGCCCCGCCCCGCCCCGCCCCGCCCCGCCCGCCCCGCCCCGCCCCGCCCCGCCCCGCCCCGCCCCGCCCCGCCCCGCCCCGCCCCGCCCCGCCCCGCCCCGCCCCGCCCCGCCCCGCCCCGCCCCGCCCCGCCCCGCCCCGCCGCCCCGCCCCGCCCCGCCCCGCCCCGCCCCGCCCCGCCCCGCCCCGCCCCGCCCCGCCCCGCCCCGCCCCGCCCCGCCCCGCCCCGCCCCGCCCCGCCCCGCCCCGCCCCGCCCCGCCCCGCCCCGCCCCGCCCCGCCCCGCCCCGCCCCGCCCCGCCCCGCCCCGCCCCGCCCCGCCCCGCCCCGCCCCGCCCCGCCCCGCCCCGCCCCGCCCCGCCCCGCCCCGCCCCGCCCCGCCCCGCCCCGCCCCGCCCCGCCCCGCCCCGCCCCGCCCCGCCCCGCCCCGCCCCGCCCCGCCCCGCCCCGCCCCGCCCCGCCCCGCCCCGCCCCGCCCCGCCCCGCCCCGCCCCGCCCCGCCCCGCCCCGCCCCGCCCCGCCCCGCCCCGCCCCGCCCCGCCCCGCCCCGCCCCGCCCCGCCCCGCCCCGCCCCGCCCCGCCCCGCCCCGCCCCGCCCCGCCCCGCCCCGCCCCGCCCCGCCCCGCCCCGCCCCGCCCCGCCCCGCCCCGCCCCGCCCCGCCCCGCCCCGCCCCGCCCCGCCCCGCCCCGCCCCGCCCCGCCCCGCCCCGCCCCGCCCCGCCCCGCCCCGCCCCGCCCCGCCCCGCCCCGCCCCGCCCCGCCCCGCCCCGCCCCGCCCCGCCCCGCCCCGCCCCGCCCGCCCCGCCCCGCCCCGCCCCGCCCCGCCCCGCCCCGCCCCGCCCCGCCCCGCCCCGCCCCGCCCCGCCCCGCCCCGCCCCGCCCCGCCCCGCCCCGCCCCGCCCCGCCCCGCCCCGCCCCGCCCCGCCCCGCCCCGCCCCGCCCCGCCCCGCCCCGCCCCGCCCCGCCCCGCCCCGCCCCGCCCCGCCCCGCCCCGCCCCGCCCCGCCCCGCCCCGCCCCGCCCCGCCCCGCCCCGCCCCGCCCCGCCCCGCCCCGCCCCGCCCCGCCCCGCCCCGCCCCGCCCCGCCCCGCCCCGCCCCGCCCCGCCCCGCCCCGCCCGCCCCGCCCCGCCCCGCCCCGCCCCGCCCCGCCCCGCCCCGCCCCGCCCCGCCCCGCCCCGCCCCGCCCCGCCCCGCCCCGCCCCGCCCCGCCCCGCCCCGCCCCGCCCCGCCCCGCCCCGCCCCGCCCCGCCCCGCCCCGCCCCGCCCCGCCCCGCCCCGCCCCGCCCCGCCCCGCCCCGCCCCGCCCCGCCCCGCCCCGCCCCGCCCCGCCCCGCCCCGCCCCGCCCCGCCCCGCCCCGCCCCGCCCCGCCCCGCCCCGCCCCGCCCCGCCCCGCCCCGCCCCGCCCCGCCCCGCCCCGCCCCGCCCCGCCCCGCCCCGCCCCGCCCCGCCCCGCCCCGCCCCGCCCCGCCCCGCCCCGCCCCGCCCCGCCCCGCCCCGCCCCGCCCCGCCCCGCCCCGCCCCGCCCCGCCCCGCCCCGCCCCGCCCCGCCCCGCCCCGCCCCGCCCCGCCCCGCCCCGCCCCGCCCCGCCCCGCCCCGCCCCGCCCCGCCCCGCCCCGCCCCGCCCCGCCCCGCCCCGCCCGCCGCCCCGCCCCGCCCCGCCCCGCCCCGCCCCGCCCCGCCCCGCCCCGCCCCGCCCCGCCCCGCCCCGCCCCGCCCCGCCCCGCCCCGCCCCGCCCCGCCCCGCCCCGCCCCGCCCCGCCCCGCCCCGCCCCGCCCCGCCCCGCCCCGCCCCCGCCCCGCCCCGCCCCGCCCCGCCCCGCCCCGCCCCGCCCCGCCCCGCCCCGCCCCGCCCCGCCCCGCCCCGCCCCGCCCCGCCCCGCCCCGCCCCGCCCCGCCCCGCCCCGCCCCGCCCCGCCCCGCCCCGCCCCGCCCCGCCCCGCCCCGCCCCGCCCCGCCCCGCCCCGCCCCGCCCCGCCCCGCCCCGCCCCGCCCCGCCCCGCCCCGCCCCGCCCCGCCCCGCCCCGCCCCGCCCCGCCCGCCCCGCCCCGCCCCGCCCCGCCCCGCCCCGCCCCGCCCCGCCCCGCCCCGCCCCGCCCCGCCCCGCCCCGCCCCGCCCCGCCCCGCCCCGCCCCGCCCCGCCCCGCCCCGCCCCGCCCCGCCCCGCCCCGCCCCGCCCCGCCCCGCCCCGCCCCGCCCGCCCCGCCCCGCGCCCCGCCCCGCCCCGCCCCGCCCCGCCCCGCCCCGCCCCGCCCCGCCCCGCCCCGCCCCGCCCCGCCCCGCCCCGCCCCGCCCCGCCCCGCCCCGCCCCGCCCCGCCCCGCCCCGCCCCGCCCCGCCCCGCCCCGCCCCGCCCCGCCCCGCCCCGCCCCGCCCCGCCCCGCCCCGCCCCGCCCCGCCCCGCCCCGCCCCGCCCCGCCCCGCCCCGCCCCGCCCCGCCCCGCCCCGCCCCGCCCCGCCCCGCCCCGCCCCGCCCCGCCCCGCCCCGCCCCGCCCCGCCCCGCCCCGCCCCGCCCCGCCCCGCCCCGCCCCGCCCCGCCCCGCCCCGCCCCGCCCCGCCCCGCCCCGCCCCGCCCCGCCCCGCCCCGCCCCGCCCCGCCCCGCCCCGCCCCGCCCCGCCCCGCCCCGCCCCGCCCCGCCCCGCCCCGCCCCGCCCCGCCCCGCCCCGCCCCGCCCCGCCCCGCCCCGCCCCGCCCCGCCCCGCCCCGCCCCGCCCCGCCCCGCCCCGCCCCGCCCCGCCCCGCCCCGCCCCGCCCCGCCCCGCCCCGCCCCGCCCCGCCCCGCCCCGCCCCGCCCCGCCCCGCCCCGCCCCGCCCCGCCCCGCCCCGCCCCGCCCCGCCCCGCCCCGCCCCGCCCCGCCCCGCCCCGCCCCGCCCCGCCCCGCCCCGCCCCGCCCCGCCCCGCCCCGCCCCGCCCCGCCCCGCCCCGCCCCGCCCCGCCCCGCCCCGCCCCGCCCCGCCCCGCCCCGCCCCGCCCCGCCCCGCCCCGCCCCGCCCCGCCCCGCCCCGCCCCGCCCCGCCCCGCCCCGCCCCGCCCCGCCCCGCCCCGCCCCGCCCCGCCCCGCCCCGCCCCGCCCCGCCCCGCCCCGCCCCGCCCCGCCCCGCCCCGCCCCGCCCCGCCCCGCCCCGCCCCGCCCCGCCCCGCCCCGCCCCGCCCCGCCCCGCCCCGCCCCGCCCCGCCCCGCCCCGCCCCGCCCCGCCCCGCCCCGCCCCGCCCCGCCCCGCCCCGCCCCGCCCCGCCCCGCCCCGCCCCGCCCCGCCCCGCCCCGCCCCGCCCCGCCCCGCCCCGCCCCGCCCCGCCCCGCCCCGCCCCGCCCCGCCCCGCCCCGCCCCGCCCCGCCCCGCCCCGCCCCGCCCCGCCCCGCCCCGCCCCGCCCCGCCCCGCCCCGCCCCGCCCCGCCCCGCCCCGCCCCGCCCCGCCCCGCCCCGCCCCGCCCCGCCCCGCCCCGCCCCGCCCCGCCCCGCCCCGCCCCGCCCCGCCCCGCCCCGCCCCGCCCCGCCCCGCCCCGCCCCGCCCCGCCCCGCCCCGCCCCGCCCCGCCCCGCCCCGCCCCGCCCCGCCCCGCCCCGCTTTTTGTCGTCTATAGGAGAGGGAGGGGGTTAAGCAGGTAGTGCTGTGGGTTGGAGGGCAGTAAGGGGGGCTATGCTGGGGCTGGGAGGGGCGGGGGTGGGGGTGCGAAGGGGTGCGAGTGGTGCGTGGGAGCAGGCCACATACATGCCAGGCGCAGTTCGTTCATTGTTGTAGCTACTCACCACTAGCACAACCGACAGTGCGCAGTTGAGGTGTGTCCGCGATCACTTGCGCCGGCATGGCTTCACTCGCAAGCATAAACGCGCCGCTTGCTAGGATACGCGCAGTAATGCGCAAGTGCCAGTGCGACAAGCGCTTCCAAAAATGGAGCATTTGTAGTGAGCACTTGCATGAAGATAGCCCCTGAGATGAGCCCCTGAGTAACTCTTCAAGACATTTCCCCATGTGCGGCTTGCTGTACGATGCTGATCTTGCGCTTCTCGTGATCACAGCGACTGCATGTGCCAATCAGTCGCGACGTCTAAATCCAACGTCCCTTGTTGTATACCAGTCAGGCGTTCCCAACATGGGGTTGGTAATCTTCATGCAACGGCAACCCATCAACTCAATCATTTCATGTAACGTTTGCTGCGTCTGCTGCAATGCGATAGCGCGCGTTAAATGTAAGACTGGAATTGCCATCGGAGTCATTCGATGCGGGCAGCCGCATGTGACCCCGGATGTGTCCCAATCGGTGCACGACATGTCGGTGGCGCACACCACTGAAGTCCGGCAAACATGGCTGCGCGAGGTTCCTGATGGTGCAAGCCACTTGGCGAGGATGTGAAGGAACCCGGGTTTGTGTGTGGCAGCGCTGTATCGCTGATGGTGGGCGGCACAGTAGGGATTAGTCACCCCCTCCAGCTATAATCCGCTTCATGTTTTGGACCATTGATCAACAGCCTGACCTCACACATACTATTTGTAGCATACTCATTAACGCGTCCATGGCACTATGCAACTCAATCATTGGGTTTGTATGTGACAAGATGGACCGCTTACAAGGTACACAGGCTGATGGCTACAGGTGCACGAGCAGCCGACTGAGCTTGGCATACCACTCCGCCACGTGGCCCCCACCAACACAGCCTAACCCACCATCTCCCAACCTCGTCTACCCCGCCCAGCTCCCAGTAGCCCCTCCTCCCAGCCTGCCATCAGCCTCCTGCCCCCTAACTCTCCTTCTCCTCGCCTCCTACCTCTCCCCTACCTCTCCTTCACCCATCTCCCCCCTACCTCTCCTTCACCCATCTCCGTATCACCCCCCATCACCCTGACCACCGAGAGGGGCTGGGGCTGGGGCTGGGGCTGGGGCTGGGGCTGGGGCTGGGGCTGGGGCAGCAGCTGGGGTTGGGGCTTGAGCTGGGGCTGGGGCTGGGGCAGCAGCTGGGGCAGCAGGTGGGGCAGGAGAAGGCAGGGTGCGCCCCCTCAGCAGCAGCTGACACCTGCAGGCACTACCCCTGAGCTGGCTGAGCCTGCTGGTGCACCCCCTCAGCAGCAGCAACAGCTGGCAGCGGCAAGCACGTCACATAAGCGTGAGGCACCTGCAGCTAACAAGTCGAGGGCAGCAAAGCGAGGTGCGACAACACCACGTACTGCACCTAGCACCTTGTTAAGGGTAGTAGAGCAGCCGGTAATGCACTTGCGCCAGTAGCAGCTCCAAAAGCTGATAGTGGTATCCAGCTGTCACAACTGCCGTCGTCCCGTCCACATGCCAAAAGCAACACATGTTCCGACTGCTGCTGCGCGTTGCAGGTGCCACTCACAACAGTGTGGCGAAGCGTGCTAGTGTGGCGCACTGAGCACCGCTGAGAGCGAGATAGTTTTTGCTGCGTAGATATGACTCACTTTTTACATATCTTTTTGACTGAGTGGTTGCGGAGATACGGGCTTCCTATCACAGGGGGGTGGTTTTCAGGTAGTTGGGAACGCCTGAATACCAGGCATGACATTCGTGTACACGGCAGCATGTCATATGTGTACACGGTAACAAGCCGCTGAGTAGTTCCTGGTGGCCACTGCACCAACTGCAGTGCGACGTAGCACCTTCTATATCAGCGCCTGGCACAGACCGCGACGCTCGATGTGGCATTGGTTCTCAACTGGACATCCCGACTGAGTCTCAACCAGCAACAGCAATCATAACAGGCTAGCAGCATCACGGTGTGAACCACTGGACTGGACAGACTCCTGACTGGACTGGACAGACACTGCAGGTACAATGCAGGCACGGGCGGGCTGAAGCGGCGATGCGGTAAGCTGTCTCTGGGGCAGGAATGGGTGCTGGGGTTAGGGCGGGGGCTGGAGTTGGGACTCAGGCTGGGGTCAATTCGAGGCCCGAGGGTGGGGTTGGGCCCAGGATGGGATTGAGGCTGGGGTCAGGGCTGAAAGCTGAGCTGGGGGTTGCTGCTGAGGCTGGATTTGTGGCCAGGCTGACCCCAGGGCTAGGGATGAAGGCTGGGAGGTTGGCTGGGCTGGGGCTGGGCTGGTTGTTCTCACTCTGGATGTGTGTGAGCATCCCAGGGCTGCAGTTGTTTTGAGCTCACAGCCTCTTGAAGGGCTTCTGTGGCGTTCTGAAGTCATGCTTAACCAGCTGCTGCGGGCCCTGCCAGTGTTTCAGGCCCGCGATGAGCTTGAGCAGCTGCCCCGCAGAATGCTGCATTTTGTTTAGCTTCATGTCAAGCACCATGGCCTGGAGGGAGGCAAGCCAGAACAGCATGGCTGTGCAGTTATTCGCATGTCAGCACAGCATGCTGCTACTGTGGGGTATGGCTGCTTGCATGGCTAGAACTTCCAAAGCTTCCAAACCCTGCTATGCTGGACATCAGGCTGGCATCGTCAGTGCACATCACCTCAACACGCACGACAGCAATCCAGGGAGGCGGTCTGACATAAGTCACTCCCTGCAGCCTGTGTCCCCGGTGATCATGGGCTGTACTTCATAATCATCTAGTTTTGATTTAGATCAGAGCCCTCTTCCTACCACTGATGCTCAGCCAGCCCTGCCCCCTTGCTAGTCTCACACCTGCACATTTTCCCCATGCTTGTCCACCAGAGCCTGAACCACAGTGCGCTGGGTGGCGGTGAGGCGGGGCGGGGCTGCCTTGCCGCTCTTACGCTCAAGATTACATCCAGCTCTCAGCTCTGCAGTGTGAGGAGACAAGGTGCGCAGCAGGCAAGCACGCAGTGAGCATACTCTTGGGAAGGGAGACAAGCAGGCAGGCGAGCAGCAGGAAGGGCAGCATGGGACAGCCCCATGGTGCAATGACAGGAGTCCTTCATGACCATGCTTGGCTTGCGTCGGAACAGTTGTGAGAGCGAGAGAGCGAGAGAGAAGGCAAGGCATACGGCAGCAGGGCAGCATGAATGTGTCACGAACACCATAGCATGAAGTGCATGCCTATACAGCACCCACTGGGTCAAGGGATCTACACACAGCCAGGGACCCTTGCAAGTAACATAGCATAGCCAACACCCAAGTGCAGCAGGGACAGGACAGGGTGCTGGTGCCACTACACTTGACCTGCTGGCAAGCAGGGTGCCATTACACTTGACCTGCTGGCAAGACTGCGCACCGTCATCATCAGAATATGTTTCCTCGCCCAGCTCAGCTTTCTGCTCTTTTGTCTTCAGTGCCGTGCTGGACAAATTGCGACCAAAGCCCTGGTTTGCGTCCATCATTAAGTGGTTGGCCTGGTAGTTGGAGCTCAGAGTTTCCTCCGCACTCCATGATGCCCTACACAATACAGAGCATTGCACAGGTCTTTAAGCACGTGCTCGCACAGAGCAGCCTTGAGGTGTGCTGCAACCCTCTCACGCCACGTGTAGTCTGCTGGGGATGTCAGGCCGATTCTCAGACAACTCCAAGGGTAGACGAGTTTTCTCACGCTTCGACCGCTTCTGTAACCCAACGCGAACCTTGGGTTGCGACCTTTTGAGCCGTCGCCGGCTGCCGCCCATTGGCAAACTACAGTCGCTTTAGTCTGTTTGCTCTAATGGTGGATGTGTACCAACTGGGCTGCTCGTGTCGAACCACCTTTGGCTTAACATCTATGCGTGGGTCCAAAACACATGCGATGCCAACATTTGTGCCGCCACGGTGCTAAACACTCTGCTGTATACTAGACAGGTATTGCAGGCTGGAGGCACGGATGCCCAGCAGGCTTTGTGGGGCCGACTGAATCTGGTGCAAACTCATCAAACCTATGAACCAGTAAAGTAAGACGAACCTAAACAGACAAGCGTCTACTTTTAACCGTCGAGATGCTCCTGCTAAAGTCTTTGTCGTCAACATAGGAACGTAGTGAAAATATATCGAAGTATGTAAACATCGCATGGGGTCGGTAGAAGGGCGTCAGTTCAGCTTAAGCTAAGCAGGTGGCAGGGAAATGGCAGCGCGCAAGTGCGGGTTGCTGCTTGCTGAAGCCTTCGTCTCCGCAAGCCATTCGGCCAGGCTCGGTGCTGGCGCGCTGAGCACCTCATTAAAGCCGCTCCACGACTTCACGAGCAACAGGCTTGGTCAATCCCCAGCGTGTCACGGCCTGCAACTCCAGCCTCGGCGATGCATGGCCGCTGGGCCCGACGACTCCACCACACCTGAAAACACCTGGGCCCAATTCCGCGCTCTCAACGGGTTTGAGAGGAAGAACGACCTGAGCAATGGCATTTACGCACTAATGGCGCTCTTTTCGTACGGGTATCTGACTAGCGACTTCCACATATACCCTCCTCGAGTCATTGCGATGGCAGGAATGATCCTGTGTGAGTATGTGCCAAGGCAAACACCCTTCCAGCTGCCTACAGTCACAACATCAGCCTTTGCTGCTGCTGATGCATGCAATGCAGTGGTCCTCTATACACGCAAACACTGAGCGCCAGAGTGGCGTATGCAAGAGCTCGTTACAGCAGGCCCAGCTTGATCTAGGACCAGCTATGGCAAGAGCACAGGCTGTGCTGTGAGTGATGGACATTGCGCAATGTGTTCCCACAGCACCCTAGTGGGAGCCACGCTATCTGCCTCGTGCGAATGCATGGTGGTTGGGTGCAGATTGTCCAGGCCTGTATGGCATGATGTGCCAGGTCTGCCTGTCCCTGGCCTGGCTCTGCCCTGCTCTGGCCCTGGCTCTGCACCAGCATGGTGTAGCTGTGCAAAGGTCATAACTCAGCAGCCATTTGGAAGCTGCTTGGACTGCCCTGCCCCGTGCCCGTGGTTCCATTGCTCGTCACACTGCTTACCATTGCTCGTCACTATGCAGCCTCAGTCAAGTCTCAAGGTTAGCCAGCAAAGCAGAGATGACCAGCATCAAGCTTGCAGTCAGGCTGCTCGGCCGTAGTCAGCAGCACAGCACAGCCAGCAACTATTGCCCCTTGACATTCCCAGTTAGCTTTATGCATGTCACACAGGAGCCACGATGTCACGAGGTCGGCAGGGGCTCAGGCGCTCCCAATTGACGGGAAATTAATCCTAGCAGGAGAGAAGATGTAAATAAACACCTTCTGGGCCAATAGTCATGCTGGTTGTTTCATTATGTAATGCACCCGGCCAGATTCCATTTCTGTGTTCAAAGATGATCCTACATGCAGTGCTCAACAAAGCGTCGAGGTTGGATTTGAGCCATGCAATAATGTGGAAATGAGAGTGCTTTAACTGGGACGAGGCATCGGTCTCGAGCTGTTATGCGCGCGGCGGAGCCGCTGTGCTCCGAAAGTCTGCACATCAGTGTGATGAATGCGCGGACTCACATGGACCGTCGCTTGGGTAGTCAGGCCGCTGGGACCATGGGTCATTGGGTGACCTCGACGGCCGGACCCCAATCCGAGTGGCCTTGGCGCGTTTACAGAGTCTGCCACCGCGCTGACGTAATGTGGGCCGTCTGGGCCGTCTGGCCGACTGGGCGTGGTGGTTGGTGGTTGGAGTTCCTCAGTGATTAAACGCGAAGCTTGTTTATGAACCATGTATGTTGCGATGTGGGTCATTGCGACGTGGACCCACATCGCATCATTGCGACGTTCCCTTGACCGTGAACAAAACTCAGGAGCCGTGAAGCTTTCGAGGGCTTCGCTAGACAATAGCTGCCAAGCAGCTAGGGGGCATGGTAGGATGTAATAGCTGCGACCGGTCAGCGGTCAACCTCGCCTTCACTTGCGTCCCCGTCCAGCACCCCGCCCAGCACCCCTCCCTGCGCTCTTGGCCCCGCCCCTACCTAGCCCCGCCCGAGGCGCAGCTGCTTTGCCAGGCGCAGCTCCCCGGCGAGGCAGTCCAGAGAAGCGCGACCCTAGCGCTACGGATACATCATCTTCCACCTTTTTCTTCGCGCTCTTCCTGATCCCGGGGCGCGCCGCGCCGCGCCCGCCCTTGTCCGCAACTCTTCCCTTCACGCTCTTCTGTCGGCTGCTTTTCTCCCGTTCGGCCGGCTTGCTAGATCCGGAAGGCCGGTTCGAGGAGGACAAACCCCTCGATGCGCTGTCTGCTGTTGACCTGAAACTTCTGCCACGGCTGCTGAGCTGCGTTGCTGCTGGGCCACTCCTGCTACGTGGCCCACTCTGAAATCTCCCTGTGTTGCTGCTTAACCGAAGCCCTGCCTTCTGCCTGCCAGGGGCTCTGTCATCTTGCCTGCTGCTGGTCACACTGCTGCTTCTGCTATTCTGCCGGGTGCCAACACGGCTCTCTTGGCCTGGGGCGGCCACCGCCTTGGGCCTCGTGCCCTGATACTTGCTGCTGCCCCGGCCTCCCTCACTAGAAGACCTGCGTGACAAGGATGTGAGAGCAAGGCCTTTCCTGGCCCCTGGTGCCACTGCAGTGTTTGGCCTCCTGCTGCTCCTGCTGCTGCTGCTGCTGCTGCTGCTGCTTTCGCTCCTGACCCTGCTGCCGCTCTTACTGCTGTTGCTGCTGCTTCGGCTGCGTATCATGCTGCCACTTCTGTTGCTGCTGCTGGCACTGCTGCTGCTGCTGCTGGTGCTCGTGCTTTGTGCTTGGGGCAACACGTTGGGGTCAGCTGAGAGCTGGTCCAGGGGCTGGTTGTGGTCCAATGCCCATTCAATGCGTTGAGCCAGCACCTTGTCCCGGCCCGTGACCAAAGACGTGATCTTGCCTGCAACCAGGCATGGCATGCAGGCATGCTCATTGGCAGTGAGAGGGACAAGGACCGCTCTCTATGTGGCACCTTTCACATGCCTAGTACATTGCAGCAACGCCCCATGTTCCAGAAAATCGTATCAACCCATGAAACAGCAGCAGCAGCAGCAGCAGCCTTTGCAAGGACACAAGTGATCCCACAGAGCTCATACAAGAAAAGGCGGAACAAGTGAACGAGGATTGGGCTGTCTCAGATCCTGTTCGTGTGAACCTTTGACTCTGGAGAAGAGAGTGGAGTGGAGTTGGGTGTTACATGACATCCATCCTGTATCTTGCCCTGTATAAGCCCACCTGACCTCCCGGCTCGGGCAGTACGGCCACTCCGATGGATGTAGTCAACTGCTGTGTAGGGGAAGTCAAAGTTAACCACATGGTCCACATGGCCGGGGAAGTCCAGGCCTCGCGCCGCGACGTCCGTGGCAATCATCAGCGGTTGCTGGCCCTGGCCCTCCTCAGCCACTGCCTCGCCCTCCACATAGCTGCCTAGGCAGCAGCAGCAGCAGCATCACCGGCACACCAGGAGTGCACATGCCGTCACTTGCCACCACCGTCACCACCACCTCCCAACCACACCACCTGCCAGCACTGCCACACCAGGCCCGGTGACTGCCACCGCCAGCCAGTTTGTAGTTCAGCCAGCCTCTAACTGCCAGCCAAACACACCACATCTACGTACACAGCGACGCAGCCCGACCCAGCCCAGCTTAGCCTGTCATCTTAGCGCTGTCCCTGAGTATTGCCCACGACCTCATAAATGAGGCATGGCATGTGCACAGCGCTGCCTTGTGCGTGGCTTGGGCTGCGTACACCCTGCCCAACAAGCATGACCAGCTAGACCAGGCTGCTCAGACGAGTAGGACCAGGCTGCTCAGACGAGTGACAAAAGGTAGGATGCCCCCCGGCTGACAATCCTGGGGGATGGAGGTGCGGAGGGAGGGAGAGCTGTAGCACCCTGTGGACATACCTGTGCCAACATCGCCCACTCCTACCCACATCTGCCAATTGCGCCTTGCACCTGCTCTGCAAACCCTGCTAAGGCCTCTGCTGTGATCTGCAGCGATCTGCGCGATCTGCTGTGATCTGCATCGCTCAATCATCTGTGGCCTACACCCCTTGCTCAGTCGTCTGCCTCAAAACCACCCCACCCCATCACTCTCAGCAGCAGGCCCTCCTGACCTTTGCCTGCAACCCCCGCATAATGCTTAGCACCAGCATCAAGCACAGTACAACTCCTACACATCTTGCATGGTGCAGCACATCTTGCATGGTACTACAAATCACAGGTACCACACTTCACACCTCCTCCCCGAAGTGCCATGCCTGCCCTCAGCAAGCAAGCTGATGACAGCATCACGGTTGCGTGTGCCAGCAGGGCAGTAGCAAAGCACACACGGGCACACCAGCTTGCACCTTTGCCTTTTGACCCCCAACCCGGATGACTTGCAACGCTGTTGACCTGCTGCCTCTGCTGGCCTGCCCACCCCGACCCTTCTACCTGCCTGCCCTGCTGGCCTTCCTACCCCAGCCCTGCTACCCAACCACCAAGGAGCTAGGCCATATTGGCAGTCAAGGAGCCAAGCTTGCACACACACCAGCAAAGCGACGGAAGGATTCCTGGCGGGCCGACACAGGCATGCCTCCATGGTAGCACACAGTGGGCAGACCCGCCTCCCTGCAATGGTGCTCCACAGCTCGGCAGCTGTCCATGCTGTTGCAGAACACCAGCACCTTCCTCAAGCGCCGCACATCGGGACTCAACACCTGCAGGGGCAGGTGGGGTGGACGGGTTGCAGGGTCGAGGTAGGGAAGCCAGCAGGGGCGGGCAGGTAGAAGGGTCTGTGTAGGCAGGCCAGGTGGGGCAGCAGGTCATCAGGGTGCGCAGGTTGTCCGGGTCAGGAGGTCGAAGGCAAAGAAGGGAGAGGGCCGAATCAGGGGGTGCAGGGTATGGGCTGGGGAAGGGGGTCACGCCCCGTGCGAAGGGTAGGGATGAGCGGCAGCAACCAACCTGACCCTGAGGCTTTCAATCCTGCCTAAATGCCTGGCCGGATACTTGTGTTGAAGGTATGGATGGTGGGGAGCAGCCACTCTGCCCACAGCCTGTGGAGCCCCCTTCTGAACCCTCTGCCTGCAGCTTTGGCTAGCCACCACCCTCAGGGTTGACCCTAACCTTGACCCTGACTCTGACCCTCAGGCTAGCCACCACCCTCAGGCACCACCAGCTCTGGCTAGCCTTCCACCTCTTAACCCCTGCCATGTGCCCTGTTCCAGAGCCTGCCACAGCAGTCACAGCAGCTGACCCACATCCAGCAGCAGGTCCAGCTTGTCTCGCCCTGCCGGCAGGCTGGTGAACAGGTGCTGGCTGCCGGCGATGCCAAAGTGGGTGCTGGCGGTCTGCAGCGTCTTGATGTCCGGAAACTGGGAGGCCAGGAGCCGCTTTATGGGCTGCAGGGGAACACAATACAGGAAGGCATTGAGCATATGGCGGCAGCACCGCCCCGCCCCGCCCCGCCCCACCCGACCCCACCCAGCCCCACTGAGCCCTGCCCCACCAGGGACCCTCTCCCCTGCCCCCCAGTGTGCCCTTCAATGTGTGCAGTCGGAACTAAACATCATTTCACTTTCCTCCCCGCCTTGTTTAACACTTCTTAGCAACCACGCACTCACCAAACCCTCCTTCTCACTCTTCCTCCTCACACTATCTCACACTCCCCACCCGCTCCAATCCTGCTCCACCCCACCTTGGTCATGGTGGCAGACACAAGCATCACGCTGGCAGGGTTTGTCTTGGCCCGCAATGGCGTCAGGATCTCGCCCAGCTCCTGGCCCCAACCCTCTGCAAAGATGGTGTCTGCCTCGTCTATGACCTGAACAGAGCCAGCAGCAGCAGCAGCAGCAGCAGCAGCAGCAGCAGCAGCAGCAGCAGCAGCAGCAGCAGCAGCAGCAGCAGCAGCAGCAGCAGCAGCATCAGCATCAGCGCAGCAGCGGCAGCAGCAGCAGCAGCAGCAGCAGCAGCAGCAGCGGCAGCAGCAGCAGCGGCAGCAGCAGCAACAGCGGCAGGCGCCTCAGCCGGCAGTGGTGCCAGCACAACAGCAGCGGCAGGGGGTTGGGAGCTGGCAGTAGCACACACAATGGCATTGACGCAGCCAGGGGGTCTGGTCACCAGTCAGTGTGGCCATGTGGGCACTAGCAGCGGCTGATGCATCAGGGTGGAAGTTAGCTTTGGCAAACAGGTTCAGTGACAGCTGCAGCAGGAAGAGTAGGCGGAGCAGTGGTGGCAGGAGGTCAGCTGATATGTTACGCAGCCACAGTGTCCAGCGCTACGGCCTGAGGGAGACAGGACAGCTGTTGGCTGGCAGGGTGGGAGGTGGTGGCTGTCGACCCCTGGGGTGGGTGGAAGGGGCGGGTGCTGCTGTGTGTTGATGCAGTTGTCCGGATGAAGCTGCTGTGGTTCAGGCAGCTGACCCTCCCCTGCACCCTCTGCCTACAGCTTTGGCTAGCCACCACCCTAAGGGTCAACCCTGACCCTGACCCTGACCCTGACCCTGACCCTGACCCTGACCCTGACCCTTGCAGGGTGGGCCTCACCAGCCACTGGACATCCCGGTAGAAGAGGTTTCCTTCTTTGACATGCTGCAGCAGCTTAGTGGGTGAGCTGACGACCAGGTCGTTGGGGCGGGACAGTATTTCCACCTGCAGGCAGGAGGGGCGTGCGTATGCAGCCAGCTGTGATGTCACAGCGACTACCTTGGCTCCTCCATTGCAGCTGCTGCACTCCCTCTGCTGCTAAACCCAGCTTCCTGCTGATCCTGATCCTGACCCAGCTTCCTGCTGATCGTGATCTCCGCTGCCGTGCCACAGCTCCTTTGCTGGTAGGGGCTGGCTGCTGACCTGCTTGTTGAGGGGCAGGCCAGTGGAGTTAGCGCAGGTGACCCGCAGCTTGACGTGGTGGGACAGTGCCTTGGCCACCCCAGTGATCTGCAGCGCACCAGCACCTCAGCAGCAGCTGGAGAGCTGCAGCAGCGCAGCAGCTGGTCGGGAGGCCACCAGCCTTTCAAGAACGGCAGCAGGCAAAGAGGGCCATCAGCTCCAGGGATTGTGTCACTATGTGTATGTGTATTCATATTCTTTGTGGTAGTGCACCAGCTATTGCCACCTGCCTAGCAGCACCCTCTAAACTTTCCTTCGCCCCGCTTAACTTGCTGTGCTACTTCCGTGGTGAGTTCGATTTAAGCTTAACCCTGACCCTTACCTAGCCCACATGCTCTGCTACCTCCTTGGTGGGTTAGGGTCCACCCTAAGCCTGGCCCAAACCTTAACATTGCCTGACCTGCTCTGCCAGCTCCTTAGTGGGTCCCAGCACCAGAACCCGGGGTCTTTTGGGCCGTGACACGAAGCCTTGCTCCCTCTCCTGACGCTTCATCAGCTCCACCTGGGTGGGCAAGTGAGGAGGAGGGCAGCAGTGGGTGCCATGGGCACATGCACAGGGCCAGCGGATGGGAGGGACAGAAGTGGCTGCAGGAGGACCCATGAGACAGCGCAGGGCAGGGCAGCTGGTGGCAAGGTGCTGCTGTGGGGAGAGAGAGGAAGGCACTATGTGTGTCAGCCTCAAGCAACTCGCCATAGTGACCTGGACAACAAATAGAAGACGTCAACACAGAAAGGAAAAGGCTAGGCCAGTGTGGTGGCCTGCAACAATGCTGTCAGGTTCCTGAACAGGCATGTCGGCTGTAGATCTGGAGACCAGGGGTGATGGGCATGCGGCAGCAGCAGATGTAGGAGCTCCAGTCGTGCCTGTGGGCTGTCAATTGAGAGTCTATGTGTGAAAGAGAAAGCTGTGCCTGTGCAAAGCCCACATTGTGCAGAACCACAGGCTAGCCAGGGCTGCAGCCGGGTGCTGACTGCTACTGCATCGAGCGCATGGACTGCGATTGTGCATGTCCAACATCACAGCTCCAGTGGTTAGTGCCATGTCCAGCGAAGCGCGATGATAGAGAAATGGTGCAAAGCTGCACTGTAATGATGCTGCTGGCATGCGTTAGCTGGCATCCTGAAAGTGTCCTTGGGCAGATCCTTGCAAACATGTCCCGAGAACATCAGCACCCACAATGGGAAGGAGGTAGCCCAAAGTCTTGCCGCTGCCTGTGTGGGAGGCCAGCAGGTAGTCCCCGCCTGACAGTATAGCGGGAATGGAGAGGGCCTGAATCTCAGTGGGGGTGGTTATGTTCATTGCCTCTAAAGCGCCCAACACATCAGCACTGAGGGACAGCTGAGAAAAGGACGTCACTGCTGAGGAGCTTTCGGTTGGTGCTGGGGATGTTTTGACGTCCACGGCGCGCGTGGGAGGCAGCAGTGGCCCGGCATTTGGGCTACGAGGGGAAAGCACCGGGCCGCCGGGCCACCGTCGAGATGCGGTAGCGCAGCGAGCTTGCGCGCGCGTAGGAATTGCCGCCAGCTGGTAGGGCAGGAGGCGACATCGCACGAATCGAGAAGTGTGGAGGAGCATTGCGACTACAGCTTACGGTCTAGACAGCAGCCCAGAGGTTGATAAAAACTTTTCTAGACAATGTCCGCATGGAGCAAAATTACATGGGTTCAGATACAGATGCAAGCTCATGCCCAGGAACTGCCACCGACGGGCGGGCATGCTAAAGACTCAGGCCTGACACTAATGTACTGGATTGGAGCAATCCTCTCATCAGCCCAGTTGGCAACAAGTGCCAACGCGAGAGCAAAATCAAGTCCCCGCACTAGAGACAGTGTTCTGTGTGTATGGAGTTATGCTCTCGTGCCTACACTCTTGCCTCACCCCTCAATGCTGCATTGGTTTATACTCCACGCATGCACAGAAGCCAACCTTATCATTTTGCACTATCTGCTGCACCCAGGATGTCAGGATGCATGGCCGCCTGTGCGTCAGCGATCGGCAAATGTCTGCGAATAGGATGCGCCCGGCCCTACGAGATTCTACTCAAACAAGGTCGAGGTCGAGTCGCGTCCTGTCACTCCAGTAACTCCTGTCCAGGCACGGGGATGAGCCCCTGTGATCTCGTACAAGCACAAAGCAACACAAGGCTGGCGCTGACAGTGGAGCAAAGGTCATTCCGCATGAGAGTACCCTGTCCTTGTAGCCTGCAAGAAACTCAGCTCCGTATACAACTTCTAAACGTCAGGAGTGAGTACGTTAGGTCGGGCGCCCCCAACCAACAGAAAACATACCCATGGTAGTAGGACGGCTGTAACTTTGCGCTCACTGCGCCAAATATTATGCTAGATGGTGCGCAATGTAGCCAACACAGCCAGCTACCTTTCACCCATCCAGAATAATCATGCAGCCAGTGGGCCGTGCACAGCAAAGCATCAAAGTTGGTGATTCAAATTTGCGCCATTGCGGAGCATGCAGTCATCACTACGACCGCCCGCGTCGCTCAGGCTGCTCTACACAAGCATGCGCGTCGACAGCAGCAGTCGGATCGGAGAGCGGTTGCGGGAATGTGGCACTGAGCCTACCTCCTCCCCATACCTTGAGGGCAATGCCACAGCTCGACCATTCGGACTTACAGCATGCTACTTACTAGGTTAGGCTCCTTTTGAACATTGTTACACACGCTCATACTCAGATATGTCAAAAGCTCACTTTGGTCTGTGACCCCCAACTCCCTTAGCCGATCTCAGGACCATGGCCATGCAGTCAGTCGCACAACTCCACACCATGACCGAGTTTGGACTCGGCTCTTCTGAGAGTTACACTCCCCTACATGCCACCCACCTGCGTGCAAAGTGTCATAGCTCAACTGCCACCCCACAGCCCCGTGGCCCTGATTTTGCTTGGAGAACATGATGTCACATTGAAGATGTCAAACTGATAGAGGCCTGGGCTGTTTAATGTGCGATTTGTTGTAACAAATGCGCCAAGGGGTCAAGTACAAAAATTTCGTAGCCATTTTCTTGTGGTGCAGCGGGTGCAACACAGTGGAGGACACAGTGGAGGAGGGGGGGTGTAACCCCGTGATACCTTAGTGTGCGCCGACCCAAATGGTGTATTCGGCGAGAAGGGAAGATAGATTATGTTTCATTCACCCCGTGTAGGTGCCCTGCACGCCCGGCAGGCATCGCGTTGGGTGTTTGCCGGACATTTCATTTGTGCACAACCCGCTCATTGCGCCAGATAGATGGCACCACAGGGATGTGGCTCACCGTGCCAAGGAGACTCGTCTCGCCGATGTGATTTGTTCGCGGGCACATGTGGCAGTACGCGAGCAAAGACTCCAATGTCGTGCGCTGATGGTCACATGACGCGCATTGCTTCGCAGAGTTCAATGTGACAAACGCTATCGAAAGCGATGAAGTATCGAGAGAGTACTTGCATGCATATTACCAACCCCATGTTGGGGGCGCCTAACGGTTAGGAGTGAGTACAGGAGGCTACCCCTCCCATTGAACCACCAACCCCCCTAACGATAAGGGACAACGGCTTTTCCGGACTCATTTTTGCACCGATTCACACGCGGATTGAAGCGTCGGAGAGCGGCTGCGCTGAGGCACACGCTGAGCCGGTAGGGCGTGTTGCCGGGTATCCGACCCTACCGAGCCTGCGGACTCGATGTACGCTGACCCAATAGCAGTGAGTCCCTGTTTAACGCGATGGCTAGTGCGCGATGTGCGAGGAGCCCGACCCCATGTCCAACATGATAACCAACATGCGCTGGTCCAGGGGCTCTGAAACTTGGAGGAGACCACAGTAGGAGCACAGCAGTGGCAGCTGCATCAATCCCTTGTGGATTAGGCTCCAAAAGGTGGGGAAACCCTCCTTCATGATGCCCCACTCTGCTAGTGCTAGTCTCACGACCATCGAAGTGAATCGAAGTCTCCAGCCCTGCGTCACTAGCTAGGGAACTCAACTGTGGACCACTCACCAAGTTCTCAACTCTTGTCAAGATTTGTCAAGAGGGGTTTTAGAGGCTGGCGTGTGCACATGCCTGCAGGTATGGGTTTGTACTCCAAATCCCACCCCTACAGACGGAAGGGTGGCCATGCTGCCCGTTGTGCGTGTTGTACGAAGTCTACGCAAGCTGGCAGCACTGGCTGGGTGGAAATCCATGTGGAGGGGGAGGCAGCTTTCTACAGATCCGGATGCAGTCACACAGCCATCGGCCAGGTCACAGCCCAGATGTCTGAAGTCATCACGGCTTGCGACAACCTGGAGCCCGCACTAATTCCACTAGCCCACAGGACTTGCGCTGAGGCTGCTGCAGCTGCGCATGCTGTGTGCCAGCGGCTGCGGGGGCAGGAGTCAGCCAGTCAGCTCCAGCCCATGCCCCGTCTCAGCTCCACACCCACGCAAGCACCTGCACAGCCTGGGCCAGCCCATGCGCCCTGCCCCCACCATCTCCCAGACCAACCACCCTCGCACCCATCACAGCTGCAGGGGTCCAGCCAGCACCACCCGGCCCTGCCGGCACTGCCGCACTCACCGGGGCTCTCCATCCTCACTAGGCCTGCCACCAACCCTGTGACCCTGTGACCCTGTGGAGCAACAGCCCATCATGTGAGTGCCCCTGCTGGATGATGGGCTGACATGGCAAGCCAGCTGAACAACATCAGTTGCACACTCAGGTTGCAGCCTGTTTTGGCCCATTCCACCTGGCACCCTTGTGAAAGCACCACTCGTCACACTCCTGTGTGTGGTGTCATGCAGACACACCACTCAGGAGCAGGACGAGCAGACCATGCCCCCAAGCATGCCCAAGCAGCAGCAGGACTGGGCCACCGCAAGGTGCGCTTTTCGCTCCTTAGCCCTGACCTGCACCAGCCCTGCCTTGCACCAGCCTTGCCCTGACCTGCACCAGCCTTGCCCTGACCTGCACCAGCCCTGCCTTGCACCAGCCTTGCCCTGGCTATGGCCATAGCCTGACCTTCGCTGAACTGCCTTGCCCTTCTTTGCTCCTTTGTTCCTTTGGCTGCAGGTCAATTGCTGCTGAAGTTCTCCAGCAGATACAGCAAGTACCCACACTGTTGCGCCTTCTGCGGTCACAACCTGATAGCAAGGTGATGCTACAGTTGTCAACACTGCAAGATGCTGAGGTACAACTTGGCCGACTGGAGTTTGCGCTACAGTACATCATGCAACCCAGGTAGCAAGGGAGGGAGAAACGGGGCGAAGGGCAGGGGCAAGGGGTGGGGCTGGGAGTGGTGACAATGAATGCGGCACATGTGAAGCTACCATGCTACCTGCCCTGCCATGCTACCATGCTACCATTCTACCATGCTACCATGCTACCTGCCCTGCCATGATGTGCTGCAGGCCCTTCTCGACATCCCAGTTGGCAGCACTACCTGGAGACCAGGGTCCTGGCACCCCCGCACCCTTGCAGCAGGGGGCCATCCACTTCGAGGTCAATACGCCGGCATACAACATGCCATCAGCCTCAATGCAGCCACTCATCCAGCCCCAGCCTCAACCTCAACATGAGCCTAGCCCCAGCCCCAACCCTAGCCCCCACCCCAACCCCCATGCCAGCCCCTGCCCTGGTCCCCACTCCTCCCCTCATCCCAGCCCTCGCCACCACCTCAGCCCTCATCGCAGCCCCCGCACCAGCCCTCACCCCAGCCCCCCGGGCTGCCCCCCGGGCTGCCCCTGCCCCTACCCCAGCTGCAGCCCTAGCCCCGACCCCTGCCCCTGGCACGACCAAAATTGGGGTTTGTGCAGCATTGCAATGCATATCACAAGCCAGCTGCTGCTGCTGACCCCAGCAAGGCTCACTGTGCACGAGCAAATGTGGGTCATCGGTGGTGCTTGGAGCTGAGCACACGGGAGGTAGAGCTTTGCAGTGCTCCACAGCGGGATGCACATGCCTTTGCATCATCCATCCCCGGCTCTATGAGCATGCATAGCTGCTTCTTCCCTGCTGCAGGGATCCACGTTGAGTGGTCAGAGACTGCATGTGCATGTGCCCAATGCATGACCCCCGCACCAAGGGGTGTGTGCATGAGGCCCACCATCACAAAGCCCTTTGTGGCCATTCCCATGTTCGATCAGAAGAGGGATGACAAGCACTGGGACGATGAGTGCCTCACCCTTCTGTGCTCATTTGCTCCAGATAGCGTGAAGCAGCTGTGCACCTTGGGCAAGAAGCTGAGCGTGAAAATGTTAAACGAGTATTGCAAGGCAGTGGGGTTGTATGTGCCAGCCAACACCTTGCGTGCTGACCTACGGTACATGGTACTGGAGCATCTCAATGGGCAGGCAGAGTGGGATTGAGCTGGCTGTGTAAGATGACGTTGAGAAAATTGGGCTCCATGCGTAAAGTGTACCGCAGTGTACCGCAGCGGAGAACTCTGCATCCCGCGTTGTGGGTGCTGTTAGGCAGCACTTGAAAGGCCCATCGCGCAGAGCGGAACCGTTCGCGTGCCTGGCAGACTGCCGGTCACCGTGGGTGCCAGCAGCTCGGGCGCGCAGGCGCAAGCGCGACGCAAAGATAAGGCGTTCCGCGTTAAAATGACAACTCAACTCTCACCAGGCACGCCGCAAAGTCAAATGTCCCTTACGTGGTGGTTCAATGGGAGGGGTAGCCAGGAGTAGTGTCCATTACAAAAGCCCATACACTTGAAACTCTCTAAACATTCATGCTGTTTATCTAACAGCATACCTAGTCATGCTGTCAGTGCGTGGCAGCTTTTCAAACACTGCACCGGTAAAAACACATATAGTATCTGTTGTAACAATACAGAACCAATAGTGGCTGGTGCCATGTCTGTTCATGCGATGAGATATGTCCATGCAGTGTTCTGCAGCCACCCAGGACAATGGTTGCTGCCCTGATTAACAAGCAGCACAGCACGCCGCAAGTCAATGAAGGTGCATCGGGAACAAGCATGCAGCCATGACACAACAGGCCACGCATCACCAGCAGCAGCGGCGGCAAAAGCAGGGGCACACGCGACTATCACGGTCATTGGCAAGTGAGGGCAAGATATGCGTGTGAGGGCAAGATATGCGTGTTGAGAAAACAATCATCGCTAAGGAGTGATAGTGTGGTGACATGTGACACTCTCATAATGCAACTTCCACTTGCCTCCTTGTGTGCCTATCGACGCAAGCCTGTGTAAGCCCAACAGAATGGCAAGTCATATCACAACAGAAGCTCGACATAGCCTGCCCTTTACTGTTATGCCACTACTTGACACAAAAAGCTCCAGCCCACCGCACCCGCATCCAAGGTTAACTACTTGCACTCCTGCCACGGCAATGACCTCTGTCACAGTTCACTGCATGGTGCTGCACACCTCTGAACGTCACTGCCAGCCTCCAAGCAACAGCACTGAATCTGACCAAACTGTGTAGGACGTGCATGCATGTGATGCGCCACCCAGCTCTGACACTGAGACCCCATGTATGTGAATCGCTCCACCCTGTCAGCAATGTAGGGCCATGGCATGTGATGCATGCAGTCAGGGGCCATCACATCTCTCTGAGCTTATGTCTGGCAAGTCCTCCTAGCTAGCGAGCATGTAACACTACGGACACATGTCAACATATGTGCTTGGTGCAATGGTGCATGACTTGGTGCACTCAGTGCAGCAAAGTGGCCCACCCATTTCTTCAAGGCTCAAGCACTACTGGCAGCAAGCAGGCCTCAGGGATGGAGAGCAGCGCGAGTGCACACAATAGAAAGCATAACCCACTCTCCCTAAAGGAGGCACCCTCCATTGCCAGTGGCCCTCATGCAAAGACAATGTGCATGGCACTATCCTGGCTGGCTGCAGTGGCATGTCACCCAGCATATCATGCATGCATGAGCGCTCATCCTGCTGCCAAGAGACATTGTGATAATTACATCAGCTTGATATGCATCCTGGAGGCTTCTTACGATTGCCAGATAGGGTACGCACTCCGCACGACGAACCGCCCACTCCCTTGAAGGGACTTACCTCCTGGCCACCTCTCAGAACAAGTCAGACCCAGGTCAAGGTTGGCCAGCAGCAGCCTCACAACATCAGGCTCCTCCCCAGCCTCCTCTCCCCTCCCCTCCCCTCCCTGTGCCACCCTAGCACTCCTAGGAGCCAACCTAGGACTGCATTGCCCTCCAAAGGCACAAACATCACAGTGTGTCAAGAACTGCCAACTGAGCTGCCAGAGCAGGCAGAGGCAGTGCCAGCGGCCAGTGCCAGGGTATGGGGAGCTGCGAGGCCATCCTCAGGCAGCTCTCACAGTGGCTGAACCTGTAGTGAGGCGTCCCATGCAGCTGAGGCCACTCCCTTGCCAGCCATCATGTCCTCTGCCACATCTGAAGCACCTCCAAGGCCAGAAGCAGAGGAGGGTGAGTTCTCACAGTGACTGAGCGAGCGAGGGCTCAGGCAGATTGGGTTGTCAGGCTCCAACGATTCCAGCAGCCCTTCAAAGTCCACTGCAAGCCAGCGTACCAGGAAAGAGAGCGCTGGGATTGGTCACACTCATGTTTGTGTGTGGTAGACTGTACACCACGCTTGCTATCGTTGACAAGACCATTCCCAAAGAATGTTTACTGAGGTGAGATGTAGCAGGTCGATTCTGCTGTTCACCAAGGATGAATCCCCTAGTGTGGAAGCTCCCCTAGCTAGGGGACCTCTGGTAAGCCTAACCTTGACCCCTATGATGCTCTTGACAGAAGGCTCACCTGAAATGCTGCCCAGTCCGCCACCACCAGCACAACTGGTGTCAAAGAAGTCATAGGCAAACGCATTGAAGCCAGGAGGAGGGCACTCAGGTATGGCACAGCCACAGCAGTCTGCTTCCAGCTGCCTGACAGCTGCCGCACCAGCATCCACACCACCGCCATCATTAGGCTGTTGAAAGGGCTGCAGCTGCAGCTGCTGTGGCAGAACATTCAGCACATCTGCAGAGGCTGTGGTTGAGCAAGGCTGAGGCAAGGTGTGGTTTGAGCCTTGGCTGGTAAGGGATGTAGCACCAGCATTAGCCGAGACGCCTGGCGGCCAGCTGTCACCCTGCTGCTGCGCAGCTGCCACCTCCTTGATCAGGTTGTTTGCAAAGATGGTGCTATTGACGCTGCTCATCTGGCCTGCCAGGCGTTGGACTGGGCGGAATGTGTTGCTGCCCACCCAAGCACTGCCAGCCGGTGGCTCTGCTGGCTGCAGGGTCGAAACCATGTTGCTCAGCTGCAGATTTGAGGAGGACTGTTTTGAGAAGGTGAGCTCAACTGAGTCAGCTGCTGACCCAGCGAAGGAGGCAGCAGGCAATGCAGCAGCCATGGCAGGCATGTTCTGCCCCCAATGCATGCCGGCAAACTGTGCAGCACCTCCGTACTGCATGCTGGGATGCCCTGAACCTGTCCCACCCCCTGCATGAAAGGGCCTAGGCGCATCAGGTGGCTGCAGGCTGCTGCTGCTGGGCATAGAGGGCAAGGGAGCGCCGGGGTGCACTGCTGCATAGGGCTGCCCTGCAGCCTGCATGCGCTCACGCTCAGCATAGTAGCATTCCACGATGAACTGCACGTCTGTCACAGACATGCCACCCATGACACCGCGGCTAATCGCTTGCTCCACGGAAATGCCACCCCGTGCCAGCTGCAGCGCCACGCAGGCCAGGGCCAGGCGGCGCTGCTCCGTGTTGGCAGCAATGGTAGTAGCGGCATGCATGCCGCCAGCACTGTTGCTGCTGACCGCAGAGTTGCCAGCCTCAGGTTGAACAGGGAAGGGCCTGCTGACGCCTTCATTGCCCAGTACAGGGGGAGCGCCGCTAAAAGCACCTGAGGCAGAGACCATGCTGCCATTGGGCTGCTGCTTAGCTGCAGCCAGAGAGGGCAGAGCACCCTCGGCGCACTGGCTGGCAGGAGCCTGCTGCCACTGCTGCCGCAGAAAGTGGCTGTGCAAGTTGGCTGTCAGCGCCACTGTGCTTGGGTAGCCAGCTGCCTGACACTGCATTTGCTGCTGGTTGGCTGCTGCTGCCATAGACAGCATTGCAGTTTGCATGGTTCCCATGCCATTGACATCTGTGCTGCTGGCTCTGGCCTGCAGGATAGCCTGGGCATTTGAGTTAGCCAGAGACTGCAATTGAGCAGCAGTGAGAGCAGGGCTGGCTGCACTACGCACCAGCTGTTGCTGCACACTATGCAACATGAGCAGCTCTGTCGAGGCATTGCCTGCATTGAGGGTCTGACGCTGGCCCCCTGGCATGTGCTACTGCTATGCTGTGGATTTTATTGCAAGAATAATATGCTGGTGTACCTTGTTGAATGAGTTTTGTTGGTCTGACGCTGGCCCTGTAGAGGCTGCTTATGTTTGGCATGTCTAGCTAGCGAGCATGTAATACTAGCGGTAATAATGCTGCTGATGATGCATGGCAAGGAGCTGGGCATGGGATCGCCCAAAGCTCTCCTGTTTAGCTAATGCCTCCTGCAACTGTAGCTGCTGCACATAAGCTGCATTGCTCATTGCCTGCTGAGCGGCAGGGATGTGCTGCTGTTGCAGCTGGGCAAAGTGGGTGCTATGAGCAATAGCATTCTTCAGCTGGTTGTAGGCTTGCAGCTGCTGAGCTCGCTTCTGCTGAGCTTGCTGGATCTGTTGCAGTGCTGCTGAGGATTGCGGTGCATGGGCCTTGTTGGCAGCAGCCTGCAGGAGACGAACTTTGTTGGCAGCAGCCGCTGCCACTGTATGCTGCTTATGAAGCCCGTTCTGCAAAACTCCCCGCAAAGCCAGCAATTGGGCGGACGGCGTCATGCCATCCAGAACTGCTGGCTGGTGTAGGTGAACAGCTTGGTGAGGCTGGCCAGGCTGACCTTACAGCATGCTGCCCATAGCGAAAGCTAAACGCACTTGCGCCTGAGCCTTCTGCGCTGCAAGCATCTGGTGCTGCTTGGCTGCTGCTGAGCCTGATACAGCAACTTGCTGCAGCAGCTCCGACGCAGGTGCTGGGTTCTCCAGTCGCAACGAGTGCAAGAGCTGTGGAGGGATCGACCCAGCTTAAGCGCCACGCTGCACGATGCTTTGATCACCCGAAGCCTGCATCAGGTCCCGCAGCGTGCTGCCATAGAGCTTAACATTCCCCGCAGAGCTCAACCCCAAGGCTGGCTCGTGCATGCTGAAGTCGCACGCTGCGTACACGACACCCGGCACCACGGCAAGATATTTAGCAGCTAGGCCGTGACCATAAGGACAGCTCCGTGACGCGACACGGGCAGCACGAGCTCCCTGCGGCAAGGTGCAAACACACACTACACGCGGCTGTCGTTGCCAGATATCGCAGACGTCGGCATCGCAGCTTGAGTCAAAAACTCACCCAACGGCACTCAGGTACTACGGCATGGCTTGAACAGAACTAACATGTCTTGCATCTGCTTTTACACGACTAGTTGAACTACAAGTTGAAGGCTTAGAGGAAACGTTCATGGAACGACATGTGTGTGGCCGTTGACTTCATGCATCTTGTTCGGCCCTTGACTTCATGCATCTTCCACACCCATGTGCAGGTTCTATGCCCTTGCCCTTGCCCCTGCCCCTGCCCCTGCCCCTGCCCCTGCCCCTGCCCCTGCCCCTGCCCCTGCCCCTGCCCCTGCCCCTGCCCCTGCCCCTGCCCCTGCCCCTGCCCCTGCCCCTGCCCCTGCCCCTGCCCCTGCCCCTGCCCCTGCCCCTGCCCCTGCCCCTGCCCCTGCCCCTGCCCCTGCCCCTGCCCCTGCCCCTGCCCCTGCCCCTGCCCCTGCCCCTGCCCCTGCCCCTGCCCCTGCCCCTGCCCCTGCCCCTGCCCCTGCCCCTGCCCCTGCCCCTGCCCCTGCCCCTGCCCCTGCCCCTGCCCCTGCCCCTGCCCCTGCCCCTGCCCCTGCCCCTGCCCCTGCCCCTGCCCCTGCCCCTGCCCCTGCCCCTGCCCCTGCCCCTGCCCCTGCCCCTGCCCCTGCCCCTGCCCCTGCCCCTGCCCCTGCCCCTGCCCCTGCCCCTGCCCCTGCCCCTGCCCCTGCCCCTGCCCCTGCCCCTGCCCCTGCCCCTGCCCCTGCCCCTGCCCCTGCCCCTGCCCCTGCCCCTGCCCCTGCCCCTGCCCCTGCCCCTGCCCCTGCCCCTGCCCCTGCCCCTGCCCCTGCCCCTGCCCCTGCCCCTGCCCCTGCCCCTGCCCCTGCCCCTGCCCCTGCCCCTGCCCCTGCCCCTGCCCCTGCCCCTGCCCCTGCCCCTGCCCCTGCCCCTGCCCCTGCCCCTGCCCCTGCCCCTGCCCCTGCCCCTGCCCCTGCCCCTGCCCCTGCCCCTGCCCCTGCCCCTGCCCCTGCCCCTGCCCCTGCCCCTGCCCCTGCCCCTGCCCCTGCCCCTGCCCCTGCCCCTGCCCCTGCCCCTGCCCCTGCCCCTGCCCCTGCCCCTGCCCCTGCCCCTGCCCCTGCCCCTGCCCCTGCCCCTGCCCCTGCCCCTGCCCCTGCCCCTGCCCCTGCCCCTGCCCCTGCCCCTGCCCCTGCCCCTGCCCCTGCCCCTGCCCCTGCCCCTGCCCCTGCCCCTGCCCCTGCCCCTGCCCCTGCCCCTGCCCCTGCCCCTGCCCCTGCCCCTGCCCCTGCCCCTGCCCCTGCCCCTGCCCCTGCCCCTGCCCCTGCCCCTGCCCCTGCCCCTGCCCCTGCCCCTGCCCCTGCCCCTGCCCCTGCCCCTGCCCCTGCCCCTGCCCCTGCCCCTGCCCCTGCCCCTGCCCCTGCCCCTGCCCCTGCCCCTGCCCCTGCCCCTGCCCCTGCCCCTGCCCCTGCCCCTGCCCCTGCCCCTGCCCCTGCCCCTGCCCCTGCCCCTGCCCCTGCCCCTGCCCCTGCCCCTGCCCCTGCCCCTGCCCCTGCCCCTGCCCCTGCCCCCCTGCCCCTGCCCTTGGGGCCATGACTGGAGGGGGAGGCTATGAGGCCGTAAAGAGTATATAGCTGCCTGGCTGCATGAGGGCTGTGGGAGCTTGCCTGGGCGCATACTGGGGGCACCACATTGGGCTATCAGATGGCTGGTCACGCTGTGGCATGACGTGTAGCATTCGACCTGACCTGACGTGGCGCTTGTCCACGCCCCACAAGTGCCTGACATTGTATGTGAGCAAGAGCATGCTAAGGGCACCTTGGTAGCCTCACATATTTGAGCATTCGATAAGACTGAGTCTAGAGAAATGTTTGTGTCCCCCAGCCTGGGTCAGGACCCAGGGTCAGCATACAGTTTTAGATTTGACAACTTTGTACAAACCCATGGTGCACTTTATGCATTGCCTCCCGGGTGCAACTGGTCGTTAGCCTAAGTCTTTAGCCAAAATGCAGAGCTCCTTCGTAGGCTGTGTGAAGCCTTTCCAGAGCTCCAGAAGTGCTGTGGTGGCGACTCGGCCTGTCCGCGTAGCTGTCCCCGTGATTGAGAACCGTGTAGCTATCCGCTTCCAGCGATACGGGCGCAAGAAGCTGCCATTCTACCGCTTGGTTGCCATCGACAGCAAGGCACGCCGTGAGGGCAAGCCGCTGCAGTTCCTTGGGTACGTTGATGCGGGACGCTTTCAAGCTGCGAATGCCGTAGGATAGGAGGCCAGGACTGCCGCCTGTCTGTGTCTGGTACAGGTGGTATGATCCTTTGAAGAAGGAGGCAAACCTTGATGCGCCATCAATCAAGAAATGGCTGGCAGTGGGCGCCCTACCGTCAGACACAGCAGGCGACTTGCTGAAGCGCGCCTACATTATTGAACCTGAGAAGCCAAAAGTCGTGCTCCCCAAGAAGGCCGCGCAGTAAGCTCCTCCACGGTTGAAGGTAAGGGACATGCAAGCTCCCCACATCGCATAGGATGGCATTGTAACCCCATCAGGCCCTCATTGTCGTGTGGAAGGCTTGCGCTGTATGTTAATAACCAAGGTCTAATGTGAGCTAACTGGTTCAAAGCAAGGTGTTTGCCGGGCTGCAGCCCTGGCCATAGCCATGTGACCTAGGTTCTCACCCAGCTGCTGCATTATCACCATCAGCAGCAGCAGCAGCACCATCATCATACCTAATCACATCCTGCCAGCCAGTGGCTTTCCTCAGCTTGTGCCCAGCAGCAGTATGCTGTATGCTGATTGCATGACACGCAGTATGAACAGGCATGGGCATCGTTGCTGCAGGTTATACACTGACTCGCTACAGTGTCTCAGTGAATTGCTGTGTGCTGCTTGCATTGATTCTTGTCCTGGAGGAGGCTATGGGTGTCAGGGTGGGAGGTGGCAGGCAGCAGGTGCGATACCCAGGCTGCCTGATGTGGAGCAGTCCCAGGCGCTTGTATCAGTATCAGCCAGTAGTCCAGGCTTAGCCACCAGCCTGGTGCCTTGCCTTGCCTGGCAGGGGTGGACCCTCGCGCATTGGAGCAGGCACGCCCCTACCTGACCGGCAACCCTGATGCTGACCAGGACATCGTACGCTTCTATGTTGCCAAGCAGCAGCTGCTGGCCAAGCTGCAGGCCGGTACGGGTTGAGAGCGGGCGCACGCATAAATGATGTGTGCGTGTCACAGCTGCAGCATGCAACAAAAACACGCCCTTGCAAGCGGCAGAGGCGCATGCACTGTGTGGAGGTGTTGTGGGGGTTTGGCGCAGCTCAAGCCACAGCATGCTGGGGCTGTGGGGCGAGGAGCCTCCATCCCATGTGCAAACATGTGGGGCGAGGAGCCTTCAATCCGCGTGTAAACATGAGACGAGCACATTCTCAAAACATCATAGTAAAGTACCATCACCTATTGCGGCCTTTTTCGTGTATACCTCCGTATCCCTGTAATGAGATGGGCCATCTCATATGACAGTGAACCATGGCCGTTGCAGCCGCCTGAAAATAAATGCATCATTGCACCTAGCTGATGACGGCTGGCTCAGTTGAGCATTTTGTAAAACCCTGGTGCCGGTCTCGGCCAGTTTCAACCACAATGGATGGAGCGCATGGTCTCCATAGTTACGGTAAGATGATGGCTTACACCGCTTGAGCCGTCAGCCGTTATGTTTTGTTTGAGAGCGACTATGATGGGAGTGGGAGTACTGATGGATCGCCTTTGTTGTTGCACTATAACATTAGGGCTCCATACTGCCTGGAGTTATTGTGCGCTTAAACTCCACGCAAGCACAACTGTGGAGTGTGCCTGACTACAATGTAGGGTCTGCTGGCTGATTATTCACATCCCATTGCTACAACTTGGTAAGCTGGACAATGCTTAGTGTTTCCTCATCCGCTTGCTTGCTCCGCACAACTGCCCCTGCATGGATGAACACAACAAGCAGGTTGGCAACGACAAGCCACTGCTGGCAAAAAACAAGCGCCAAGCAAGATCACCTGTGTAATGCCCAGTTGCCTGCATGGTGGCGATAAGATCTGCATAGGCATAGGGCATGTTTGCTGGTGTCGTTGCTTTCATGGAAAACAGCCGAGCAGCTTTTGCTGATGCTCCTGATGCATGAGATAGGCTCAAGCCCTTGGCCGATATGCTGCTTGCTGCAAAGGGGTAGTGGACCTGCACCTCACCCTGGGGGTCATTTTCAGCCACAGCGACCAGCAAGAGCTGGCCACCGCACCTCAAAACGCGGCTCAACTGCATGCATGGCAGCTGCAGAGTTTGCAAGCATCTCCAGGCCAGCAATTGCATGCAAGAGCCAGCAGTTATACCCATGCATGCATGCATGCATGCATACATTCACCACCTCCAGAGCGCTAGATAAAGTGATCAGCAGGGGGTCTTCAAGGTTCACAGAAGTGTGACAGGCGCTGTGTGGGGCTCCTGCTGTTTTGCCTCCTAGCATGACCCCTCACCACTCAACGGCTGCCTCACACGCCCACAACCTGTCAACCATGCTGTTGCTCAGCTGCATGCATGCATACCTCAAGCACTGAGCCGCAGTCAGCCTATGAGCTGCCTGCCTGTGCCTGCCTACCTGCTTGCCTGGGTGCACCCCGATGCACAGCATGAGCTTACCTGCGGCATGAAGCGGTCAATCACCCTTCGCCCCTTGAAGCCGCCAGCCCACGCTGACGACAGCCCTCTGCTCTGCACCTCATCGTCAGGTGTGGGCACGTAGGGAGGGTTGAAGATCTGTAGCCAGCAGCACACCACGCGCAACATCTGCACGGCATGTGATGCATGAGGTGATGAGGTGATGAGGTGCTGCAGGTATGCATGAAGTGATGCATGAGGCTGCACTTCATGTCTTTGTGAGCATCCCACCGCATGCCTGGTGCTGCAGGTGGGAGCCAAGAGTGGTTCACATGCACACCATAGCTTCACATGCGGTGCAACCTCACCCTGCATGCCCACACATGAAGCGCCTCTCTCATGACACATGGGCTGCACATGCTGGGTATGATGGATGCATGGATGGTTCGTCACCCATGGTACAGCTGGGTAGGGTGCCTGCTGCGGTCCTGCCACCCACCCACCACCATGTCTAAGGACGCTGGTGAACGGTGCTGCAGGCTGCCCAGCAGGTCACCCTGGATGAGGTCCACACCTTGGACCTGCACACTAGAGAGTGGCATAGGGGAGAAGGGTCATGCGCAGCATGCCAGCACGCACACATATGGCAGGTCACATGCATAACAGGTCACTCACACATAACAGGTCACATACATATGCCAGGTCACACATCAACCTGCACGCAGCATGATGATCAGCCCACCACTGAGAGAGCAGACATGCCCTGGCTGGCATCAACGCCCCTCCCTCTCCACTGCCTTTTTACTTCCAGCACTCAGACCTCCTCTAGATCTTTGTCAACAGTCACATGGAAGTGTACCCAACCCGCAGAGCTGGGCCCACCTGGTGGTTGTGCAGGGTTTGGTGAGTGGCGTCCAGGGCAGCACGGCTGTGGTCCACAGCCAGCAGTGACAGCGCCAGACCCAATTGCCGCACCATAAGGGCTAAGGAGCAGGTAACGTAGCCGCTGCCACATCCCAGCTCTAGAACACTGCACATGCACTCAGCAATGAAATTAATGCCATGGGTGAGGCCATATTTGAGAATTGTAATGGCTGGGCAACCGGCTACAACTGGCTTAGGGTGTTGCCACAATGACAACATGTTGCATGCGACATTTTCACCAGCCATTGGGCCACGCTGTCAGCTCAGAACTGGCTGTCGACTTGAGGTGTGCTCCCAGGCACCAAAACGACTAGGGCAGGATGCCGGCAAGTTAGAACTGACATGCGTGGTCGACTGCCTGGTTCCAGCGCAGGCCACTGCTGGACAGCAGCTTCCAATGCATCAGTGAGCAGAAAGGTATCCTGCGGGCGGAAAGACAGCTGAGCTGCGAATTGTTGACATCACAGGACGATGAGGAGGGCACCGAGGGCTCACGTCGGAGGGCTCGTACACATCGCGGTTCCAACATGTGAGCCTCACCGATGCCTGCAGTAGCGGCATGGCAATGTGGGTACGGTGGTCATGTATGCAATGTATTCACCCCATTGTCGCTTGCTACGACGATAACATACACAGCCATTCTGGTATGACATCGTGGGTTTGCCCGGTAAAGAAAGAGCATTACCTCACCGCTAGCTAGACCTCACTGCTGCTGACGCAACGCTCTCCCCACCATAGGCATCGCCAGCAGCCGGGCCCATATGAACAGCCTGCATGGGCGGTGCCCAATACTGGTCTGGCCCTGCCTTTAAGACCTTGATAGCTGGCTGAAGCCTTTCTTCCTCCTGCTCCTTCGCCTCCCCATTCACCCCTTGTGACGCTGGTGTTGGACGCTTGTGCTTGCCGCCTCCCCCCTCACCTGGCCCTGAGCTTACAGCCGCAGGGGCTGTGTCATAGTCCCCATAACAACGGTCGATGCCAACAGCTAGCGCTGTGAGTCACTGTCCCTAATAGAGCGAGTGCCCTAAGCTACTGACCACCACACTCCTGCCAGAATGTACAATGCCAGAGTCAGCACCACTGCAGCCTGCAGCTCTGCATCCACATCTCACACGTCTTATGCCACCCTGCCTGAAGCACACGCGCATGGAACGTAGGTTTCTCTCCCCACAGCTACAAAAGGCTGGAGCTGCACGTTGCAAGCTGCAGCAGTGACATGACAGCTGTGACACCCCTGTGTTCGCATCCAATTCCTGCCACCCTGTCCGAGCACATGCACATGGGATGGAGGCACCTCGCCCCACAGCCCCAGCATGCTGTGGCTTGAGCTGCGCCCAACCTCCACAACACCTCCACACAGTGCATGCGCCTCTGCTGCTTGCGAGGGCGTACTTCACGTTGCATGCTGCAGCTGTGACACGCACACTTCGTCCGTGCATGCGCCCGCACTCAGCTCGCGCCGGCCTGCAGCTTGGCCAGCAGCTGCTGCTTGGCAACATAGAAGCGTACGATGTCCTGGTCAGCATCAGGGTTGCCGGTCAGGTAGGGACGTGCCTGCTCCAACACGCCAGGGTCCACCCCTGCCAGGCAAGGCAAGGCACCAGGCTGGCGGCTGAGGCTGGACTACTGGTTGATGCTGATACAAGCGGCTGGGACTGCTCCACATCAGGCAGCCTGGGTATCGCACCTGCTGCCTCCCACCTCCCACCCTGACACCCACAACAATCCTCCAGGACAAGAATCAATGCAAGCAGCATGCAGCAATTCACTGAGACACTGTAGCGAGTCAGTGTATGACCTGCAGCAACGCTGGCCATGTCTATTCATACTGCACGTCATGCAATCAGCATACAGCATACTGCTGCTGGGCACAAAAGCTGAGGGAAGCCACTGGCTGGCAAGGTGTGATAAGGTATGATGATGGTGCTGACGACGATGATGATGGTGATGATGAAGCTGATGATGAGAGCCTAGGTGCCATGGCTAAGGCCAGAGCTATGGCCAGGCCCAAGCCATGATCTGGAGGGGGGCCCGCAGGCTGCCACCTCACCTGTCATGTAATCAGGCAAGGGGGCAGCGCCCGAGGAGCGTAGCCCAACAGCGTGCTCCCTGCTGCCCTGGCGTTGCAAGCTGGGGCCAGGCGGTGCACTGGCTAGCCCGCTGCTGGGCCCTGCAAGCAGTGGAGGGTTAGGACCAGGGGGTAGGGTTAGGCACCCTGAACCCTAACTCACTGGGTAGCAGTGCAGGGCGACCTCCTGCCAAGTGAGCCACACACTGTGCTGTCACTTGGTTAGGTATCAGCATATGCAGTGCAGTAGGGGCAACTCACACGGCGTATGGTTGCACGGGGGAATGGTGTGTGACGTCAACGGTGTGACATGAGTGGGTCAGCAGCGTGAATGATGTGAATGAGTCAGCAGCAGCAGCAGCGCCAGGAGAATGGTGCGTGACGGCTGCAACGGTGCCAGAGCAAGCGGACCAGCCGGTCAGTGGTTGATGGGCTGGAGCTCGCTAGGCAGGTAACAGCCCATGACATGACATGACATGGGTATTGGAAGGCGGGTTTGCCTCAACACGGCAAGGCAAGCACCAGACATGGTAGGCGAAGGAGGTTGTGGACAGCAGTAGGCAGGGCAGCTGTGCCAGCAGTGCGGCAGACAGGAAAGCAGCAGTCAGGCATGCCGGTGCATGAGACATGCCAGGACACAGCAAGTCAGGATGATGCAGGCAGCAGCAAGGCATGCGGATAGAGAAGCCGCATGCATCAATGCAGCACAAGTGGCCTACCACTGGCAGCAGCCGTCTATACATGCACTGATGCCCTGGTGAGTGTGTCACGCAGCAGGTAGGTCAGTAGTGTTAGTGTTAGGGTCAAGGCAGGGTTAGGGTTAGTAGCCAAGGGCAGTAGCCAGGGCATGCTACCAACAAGTCATACGTCATGCCCTGCCCCCGCTGCTCCTGGTGCTGCTGCTGCCCCAATGGGTGACAAACACAGGTCCACACAAGGACCCCACAGAGGCTAGGTGGTGCACAGCCCTCACTTGAGGCGCTGCCCTGCCCCCCTTGCTGGAACCCCACCTTGCAGCACAGGGCCTGAGGACCGCATTGAAAGCGAGGGTGCAGGCTGGGGGGAGGGGCCCACATCAGGTGCAGGGGCGCCCCAGGCTAGTCGAGGCTGGGGTACCTGGCCCTGGGCCCCGGCCCCTGTGCTGCCCATGCTGGACAGGCCGGCTGCTGACTGCCGTGGTGCCGGCTGAACCAGGGGAGGCCCCCCCTGCCACCCCTGGCCTGGCTGCAGTGGCGGCGGCATGCTCCCCGCACCTGGGCCATGGGGTGGTTGTCTGCTGGGCACGGCACTGGCTGCCCCTGCCCCTGTTGGCCCCTGCCATCTGTCACTGCTGTCACGCAGGGTGCGATTCTGGGACGCCCCTGGCGGGATTGGGGATTTGAACCCGAGGTCTTCAGGGTCTTGCTGCCCCGCCACTGGGCTGCCTTGCTGGGCCCCCTGCCGGGCCATGAGGGCCATGTATTGCTCAAAGTCCTTCAGCAGCCGGGTACGGCTCTGTTTCAGCAGCAGGGTCAGGTGCTCGATCTCTTGCTTTAGAGTGCGCAGCTTCTCAAAGCCGTCCTTGTAGGCCAGCTTCTCCTGGGGGAGGAGGAGTTGAGAGCGAGCAGGCAGCAGATGCGACATCAGGGAACATGGAGTTTCAATATCAGAGTCACCTCAGGCAGCAGATGGTACCTCAGGCAATATATAGCATCGACATATCAATCAGGCAGCAGGCATCAACAATAGGCATCATAATCGGACAGCAGACATGTGGTGGTATGAAGGAGGTAAGCAGCAGTACCTGCAATGATGACGCAAGGGAGTGCAACAGAGCTGTTGGGGGACAGGGCCAAACAGGTGAGCATGGTGAACAGCACATAGCAGCAGGCAGTAGGAAGGGATGAACGAGCTGAGGTGCAAGAATTCCATACGTGATATGCTGGCACAGGGAAACGACAAAGAGACAATAAAGATATTAGCACAGCAGTAGACGCCTTGCTGAGCTCTGCCAGGCACACTGCTCCTATGCCACCGAGTTTACCAAGACACTAGCGCGTTACCACAGACGGCATCGCGCGCCGCAAAGCGCCGTCGCGATCACAAGTCCAGTCACACAAAGCCCTGCCGACGCGCACCTTCTCTATCAGCGCCTTGCACCTGTTCTCCTCCGGATCATCAGCCGCAGCCGCGTCCGCGTCGCCTTGCATCGCGGCAACGCTTCGCTGAATGCGGCGCTGCTCTATGAGTGCCTTCAGCTCGTTCATGCGCGCTTTGCTGGCATTCACCACGCCGCCCATCTCCTTGGCTGCGCGGTACTTCGATTCCAACAGCGCAGTGTTCTCCTCTATCACCTGCGCGCACATGTCACAGCGCCGCTGGCACCTCACAGCACAGTGTGTGCGCCGATGTCTGATGACGGCTTGCAGAGCACGGCCTTGCCCCACTGCACCACAGCCCTCCGCAGCCCACCTCGTTCTGCCGATAGCTTTTTCGAAACAGCTCAAACGCTTGTGTCCTGTCCACGAGGAGGTTGGCATTGAGCAGCAGGGCCATATCGTCCTCAGCCGACCCCTGTCCCGGTCCCCCTCCTCCCTGCGCCCTGGCCAGTGCTGCCGCCGCCGCCGCCGCACCCGGGGCCGCCCCGCTGCCCTGCGGCCCCTGGCCCTGTCTGCCCGCGGCACCAGGCTCACCCCAAGCCTGAGCAGGTGGCCCAGGCAGCCCTGCTGACCTGGACAGCCCTAAGTGCCCGGCTCTGGCGCCAGCCGGCTCGGCTCCAGGGTCTAAGGAGGACCGCAGGCTGGCCTGGCCACTGAGCGACGTCCGCCGCTGCTGCTGCTGCTGCTGTTGAGCAGCAGGCTGGGGTAGGAGAAGCTGTGGTCCGGGACCAGGTCCTGGCCCCAGGTTGGGTCCCGGAAGCGGCAGGCCGTTGCTGGCTGAGGCTGCCGCGGCATCCCGCCGCTTGAGCATGCCCACCAGGATGTTGATCTCGTTGTCACGCTGCGTGACCTGCAGCCTCAGCTTCTTCACCTGCTCAGCCAGGTCTGCTGCATTGCTGCCTGCGGAGGGGAGGCAGGAGTGGCAGGCAGGGTGGGCTGCTGTGACGCAAGCAGGCTGCAGCAATGCTGCCAGTAGCCCCTTGGAGCCCTGGCTCAGAGGCTGCCATGCACTGATGATGATGATGATGATGATGACGGATGGGGCCTGAAGCTCCAGGAGGAGGACGTGCACTGCATGGCCCTGTTGTGAACCACTGATGCACTGATTATGATGATGGCAAACCAGGCGTGCAATATCACGAGGCCCACATGGCCAGGAACTTGCGAGCAGTCCCTATTGTGATGACCCCCATAGGTGAGGACGCTGCCGAGGTACCTAGCTGGGCGGGCTGAGATGATCAGTGACCGAGCCCTGACTGGGTACTACCACCAACTCAGCCCATTGTCCTGTTCAATGCTCTGCCCCCCTGCCTCCCTGGAAAGCTGCCCTCGGTTTAACAGGGGATAGTGCATAGGGCATAGGGCAAGTGTATAGGGGATAGTGGATAGGGCATAGTGAATAGAGGATAGTGCATGGGGCATGGGCAATGGGGTGCACCAGCCCCTACCCTTGCGAGCGCTCCCGGGGGACTGTAGCAGTGCTCTGTGTAAAGCTGGCTGCATGGTAACTGGCTGCATGGTAAGTGCATGGCAACTGGCTGCATGGTGGCCTGCCCTATCACTATCAACCGTTATAAGTCACCATCACCACTCAGCCCACCCGCCCATGGAGCTCGGGTGGGGAGTGAAGCAGCGGAAGAGGTGCTTGTAAGATGATCAGGCTTGGCACCCGGTACACTACAAACCCACGTAGCAGGGACCCGCCCCTACCCTCGCCGGCCCCCTACCTGCCATACGAGCGGCAGGAGATGGGGCAGGGTATGGGCAGCAGGGGTGCTTTGCAGTGCAGTGCTTTGCTCCCATTCCCACCACCTTGGCTGCTGCTGCTGCTGTTGCTGCTGCCGCTGCTTTGCTGCGGGTTGCGTCGGAGTAGGTGCTTGGGAAATGTCAAGATTGCACATCCAGTGCCTTGTAGACCAGCGTGACAGGTACCCGCCCCTACCCTTGCGGGCGCTGCCTCGCCTACCTTGGTTTTGCTCCCCACCACTGCCTGGCCCAGTCAGCATGCGGACAGCTCCATTGGGGCCGACCAAGCCCCCCCTCTGCACCAGCTGCTTGAACAGGTCAAACGCAGCCTTGACGTGCATCATGCTGCCGCCTAAGTTCAGGCTGGCATCAGAGGAGGCGTCAGCGCAGAAGGCCTCGATCTGCAGGTAAGCCACCACCAGCAGGGAAAGAGTCAGCAGCAGGGGCACTTGGCAGTAATCTGAGGAGCCAGGCAGGTCAGGTTGGTCAGGCAGGGCCAGGGTAGGGAATAGTGCAGCTGCAGAGCCCATGAGGACCTAGGTATGGAGAAGTGCAGCTGCAGTGCTCAGCATATAGACTAGGGTAGGCAGCAGCTGCAGGGGACATGCGAGAGCGAGGCAGCACACTGGGTGTGTTCAGCTCAAAGTCAAGGATAGCTGCTGGCATGAAGGCCAATCAGGTTCAGCTGCTGGTGAGCCAGAGCATGAACCATCTGGGTGGGTGAAGAGGGGTGGGGCTAGAGGATGGGCGGCAGTTGCAAGTGATGGTGTGGCAAAGGGGAGAGGGCGCTGGAGTTGAGAAACAGGGGCAACCACAGGCTATGGCACCTGGGTGGGGCTGGTGCTAGGGGTAGGGTAAGGCCCTGCCCGCTACCTAGCTGCAGCACCTGCTCGTTGAGGCGGCGCAGCTCGTCTGGGGTGAGGGGCCCACGCTCCTCTGCCCCTCCCTTCAGCATGCGAATCTGTGCAGAGCACACAGCCAGCCAGCCAGCCAACCAGGAGAGTCGGCTAGGGAGGTAAGCAAGGGGGCCACACCTGCCACCATCATGGCTTCCCGGTCACATATCCACATAGGGAGCAGCAGCCAGGGGTTAAGATTTACCTACCCCTACCCTAAACCCAACAGGGTGCAGCAACCAGGGTTGGGGTAAACTCATCCGTAATCCAACCCCAACCTCAACCCCAGCCCCTGCCCTTACCCTTACACCTGCTCCTAACCCAGAACGAACCATGGTGATGACTGCTGCCCCTGAGGCCCCTCGCCCCATGACCTGGAGCCGAACCCCAGCAGCCCCTGCCCACCTCCCTCAGTGCTCTGCCCCTGCCCCTGCCCACCTCATCCTTCAGGTCCCGGATGTCGGCCTTCAGGCGGCGGATGACCAGGGAGGGGTCCATCTCCTCATTGAGTGCCACCACGTTGCGTACCAGGGCCACCCGCATGGCAAACCTGCAGCAGCAGCAGCCTAGGTGTACTAGGACCTCCACTACAAAGATACTGGAACCTGGCCTGGCATCCCTGGCATGTCTGCCCAGCCTGCTCCAATTGCCTGCCTGCCTGCCTCGCCCCACCTGCCCTGCTCACCTGCCTCGCCACTCCTGCCCACCTGCCCCGCCTGGCTGCCTGCCTGGCTGCCCGCCTGGCCTCACCTGCATGTGCTGATGGACTCGTCCAGCTGCCCGCTCTCGCTGTTAATGGTGGCCACCATGACTGTGCGGCAGTTGCCCCCCAGGCTATCACGCAGCACGCTGGTCATGCGTGAGTTGCGGTACGGAATGTGGGGTCTAGACAGGCCCATTGCACGCTCTTGCAGGGCTATGATCACCTGGAGGGGCGAGAGGGAGAGACAGGGGCAGCCAAGGCAGGTGGGCAGTCAGTCAGGGCGGTCAGTCAGTCAGCCACTTAGCCAGGGCCATGGATAGCCACTCCATTCTACCGCCACTCCATTGCCAATTCACTATCATTTCACTGCTGTTCCCGCTCTTGCCAGTCAGTCAGGGCGGTCAGTCAGTCAATTAGTCAGCCAGGGCCATGGACAGCAACTATATTCCACAGGCATGCTGTCATGTCACCGCCATGCTCCTGCCATGCTCCAGCCCTTCCTGACTTACTTACCTGCGTCAACTTGCCACCCTAGCCCCACCCCTTTCCTGCGCACCCCTTGCTGGCCCCATGCTGGCAGGACCCTCCATAGCCTACCAGCTGACCCCCCACGCTGCTGTGCCTCCCTCCCTCACTTGCTCCAGGTAGTGCAGGGACAGGTTGATGTACTTGGCTTCACGCAGCGTGGTGCCATCGATGCCGGTCTTGCTGGCTCTCTCACTTCCAGCCAAATCCACAAGGTTCAGCTTGGAGCGGCGCACCACATCCTCGCCATTCTGCACCATTACCACCACCACCACCACCACCACCACCACCCACAACACCATTACTATCATGCTCACAACTATCATGATCAGTACCACCACCACCACCACCACCACCACTATCACCATCGACAGCACCACTACCACCACCGCCACCATCAGTTGCAGAAGAAGCACCGCAATACCCCGCAGCACCACAAGGAACCATCAGCCAGGGGTTCAGCCAAGACCAGGCATTGCCAGATTAGGCCCAGCAGGGGCCTCTAAAGCCACCCCTCACCATCACCATCACCATCACCAGGGGCTACTACCAGGTCTGATAATAATTCCCAGCCTGGGCAGCTCAGCCTGCAGCCAGGCCCACCTCCCAGGCTGTGCGCAAGGCACCACAGTGTGGCACCACAGTCCCAGGTCCGCTCACCCCACGCCCATACCCCTCATTGGGCCTGCACCTTACCCTGTCAGCCTGCCCTGCAGGGCACCAGCCGTGCCAGATCCCGTCGCAAGTGCCAGAGTTGGTCATGCGGGCAACGATGCATGGGCTACATGCTTGCTGAGTGCCAGCCAGGTGTGAGGGGTGGGGGGTGAGGGGGGTGAGGACCTGAGCAGCAGTCCTGAGCTGCACACTGAGCTGGGGTGAATGATGGCCAGCCAGGTGTGAGGGGTCAAGCTGGGGGTGCTGACGGCCCCAGGATCAGCCCTTAGGCCACGCACCCGACGTGCCTCCACATAGATGGAGAAGATGCAGTGCGAGCGGGAGGAGGCCATGTTCATGGGTGTCTCGCTGATGGTGCGGTTGGTGTCGCCTAGGAACAGCTGGGGCGGCAGCAGCAGCAGCAGCAGCAGCAGCAGGAGGGTGACAGCAGCAGGAGGGGTGGAAGCAGGTGGGGCAGCAGGTAGGGTGGTGTTGGCAGCAGGGAAGGAAGCTGAGCCGGAGGACTCCATGAGGAGCTTAGATAGGTTGGATCACTATGGCCGTCTACCCCTTGTAGCCACAGGCCATAAGCTCACCCCCTCCTCCCCTCCTCCCATCATACCCTCCTCCCCTTACATCCTGCTCCCCTTCTCCCCTGCTCCCCTCCTTGCCTTACACCCTCCATGGTAGGGTGGCATAATGGGCCCTCGAATTCCTAGTAGCCACAGCACAAGTCACCCACTGGCCCCACCCACTGCACTCTCCAGCTGTGCCTTTAGCGCTACCCTCCACTGCTTGCCTCTCCCCTGCCCCCTTACTGTGCCCCTGAGGCCCCTTACTGTGCCCCTGCACCCGCTCTGCCAGGCCTTACCACCCACCAGCTTGAATGCTCTGCTCTGCTGTTCGCCTGGTTTCCCTCCTGCCAGATCCCTTGACCCACCAGGTTCAGAGCTTCCTCCTCATTGTTGGCCCTGTGTATCGTGAGGTTGCGGAAGCTGACCCGCCCCTCCTCGTCCTCCTGGATGTGCACCTGGGCTGGCAGGGCAGGACAGGGGTGGGGTGGGGCCACACACAGCAGCCTGGGGGGGTCAGGGGGTAGTCAGCAGCAGGGCTGCATGCACCATGCACTGCTACTCCAACCCAACTGCCACAAGCAGCAAGCTGGGAGCACAGTGGCTGGTCAGCTGCTTGGCTGCAACAGGAGCAGTCTGCAACAATCCACATGTTGCGCTGCCAGGCCTCCTTGGCTGCTGGGCCAGAGCAGTGTGACACACCCCAGGTGGTGTGGTGTGATGGAGGACTTGAGTTGCCTGTCACAGCGCATTGTGATCCTGTAGCTGGACTGGGTTCTTGTACCTTGGTGGTGGTGGTTGTGCAGGCAGGGCAGGGCAGGGCAGGGCAGGGCAGGGCAGGGCAGGGCAGGGCAGGGCAGGGCAGGGCAGGGCAGGGCAGGGCAGGGCAGGGCAGGGCAGGGCAGGGCAGGGCAGGGCAGGGCAGGGCAGGGCAGGACATGCAGAAAGGCAGGGCCGGGCAGGGCCGGGCAGGGCTGGGCAGGTGTCTGACCTCCTGGTGTGATGTGGTGCGACATGGTGTGATGTGATATGACGCGCTATGGTTATGCGATGACGCGTCTCACCCGCGGCAGGTCCTCCATGGCCTTGATCTCCCGCTCGGGGTCCAGGAGGTCGAAGCAGGTTTCATTGTAGATCTCCAAGTAGCTGCAGTGAACCTGGATGCCAGGCAGCAGGGGCCAACAGGGGCCAACAGGAACACCCATAAGGTTGCCACCTGCTCCCACTCAAGGTCTCCCGCTCGCCACTCCTTTGTCACTCTCCCTCGCCCAGCCCCACCAGCCTGAGGACCTGACATGGGCATGAGGTACCCATGTCGGCCTGCCCGACTCCCAGCTGCTTCAAGCCACCCCAGCTGCCTACAGCCTGGCCTCACACGCATGCCCTGAGGACCTGACATGGGCATGAGGTGATCATGTGGGTCTGCTGGACCCCCTGCTGCCAAAGCCACCACTGAGGACTTGGTAGGGCCTGGAGGTACCCAGGGCGGGAGGCCCAACGCCACGGCGCAATGCTGATGGTGCCACTTCCATGCTCACATTGACGGGTAGGCTGGTATGGGCCCTGAGGTTCAGGCCCCCGCACGCTGCCCTCTCAATCATGCTTGCCATGGCACCGGGCCTTGTGACTGCCACACGGCATGCACATGAGTGCAATGGCTGGCAGGGCAGCCAGAGTGCAGCTGTGCACCCAGCTCTTATCCCTCAATAGGCACAGCTGCCACCTGCTCCCACTGGCCCCAGGGCCTTGATCCTCAGATGAAGCGGCACCACACACATAGCACACACGCCTGACACACCCACTTGATGCAGTGGTTGCATGTAGGTGGGTTCAGAGGACGATGTGTCTGGCTGTGTGCGCATCATGGTGCTGTGTGCTGACTGCCAAGGCGCTGTGCACCTGCCACCTCAACCTGGCTAAGGGTTTGTGAGCTTTGCAAGCCAAGAGCTGTGTGCACCCTGAGTATGTCCCCTCAGCCTCTTCAGGTGCTGGCGGGCTATGGTCCGCAGTGGCAGGCTAGAGCTGATGAAGCAGGCTGTGGCGGCCTCTGCTGCCAGCGACCAGCTGCCCTGCATGCCTTGCACCTGCCACCTCAACTTCTCCTAGGAGGCCCTCCATCCCGTGACCTGCAGGCCATTTCCCAGCACGCGCTCGTGTGCTCAAGTGTGCCAGAGCGCAGCGTGGTCTCACCGTGAACTGGTTGTCAGCTCTGCGGGTGACTTCGCTGAAGATGGTGGAGATGGTGCGGGGGATAATGCCCCGGTCCGCGTAGTGCTGTGGCCCTCCCGTAATGGTGAAGGTCTTGCCGCTGCCAGTCTGGCCGTATGCAAAAATGGTGCCTGGGAGCCAGTCATGGCAGAGCTACATGTGCATACCACACAGCATGCCACCCAGGGCACCTACCTGGCCCTGGCCCAGGCTGGACCTGACCCTGGCCCAGTTCACCCACCCTCACCTCAGTGAGAGATGCTGCCCAGTGCACCTACCCTGGCCCTGGCCCAGCGCACCTGCCCTCACCTCAGTGTCTGCACCTATGACACATGCCGGACGGGTGAGATATGAAGTGCCCGCATGAGTTGAGCATGGCCCATGGCATATTGAGTTGATGAGGCTGTGTGGTGCGGCAGTGCTGACAGGATGCTGGTAGTGAGAGCTGCAGGCCGCAGGTACAGCATAGCAGCTGCCAGCTGTTGTGCTCCCAGTCGAACTACAGGGAGGGGGCTGCCAGGCTGCACTGTGCGGTGCTAGGTGCGCAACACTGGGTGGTGAGACTCCTGTTTGCATGTACTGCATCTACATGCCTCTGCATATTTTATGTCAGCTGTGTAAATCGCACCATTGAAGCCTTCAATTGAGCCCATCACCACATTGCGTGCCACCCGTTCAAACACCTGTGAATACAATGAGACATGCAACCAGCTACTGGCCGGACTCAACACAGCAAGCAGCTGGTGCTGGTGGCAGGCTGCTTTTTGAGGAGCTCACTTCATCCTGCTTGGCCTCTGGCCCAATGATGCCGTTGAACCGGAACTCATACTGCTCCCTCTGATTGTTGACATACCCCGCTGCTGCATCACGCGGCATGTTGAACTCCAACCTGTTGTCGCTGTTGTCCACCACCAGCCGGGGGGACGGCTTGGCGACAGGCCGGATACGCACGAAAATGTCGATGTTAGCATTGTTGTTATCTTGCGATGGCGTGGCTTTGCTTGGCTTGGGAGCCTGGCTGGAAGCATTCGTGGCCTCAGCTGCAGTGCCATTTAGGTCATAATTTGCGAGCTTGGCAGGAGTTCCACTAGCTGACGCAGGCCTCAGCGACATCCTGCGGGTCCTACGAGATCAACGCGTTCGTCAAATCAAAACATTTGGAGGGCAGAGGAGTCGGGGTGGGGGTCTGCCCTGGCTAACCCATAGCTGATGTGCGATAAGGACGAGGCACAGCTAGACTCATCCACCATCAAAGGGGGAAAAGGTGGGTGACAAGCACCGCAGGCTGCGGCGCAGCATGTAGGTGTTAGTTGGCATAACGACTTCAGCATGTCCCGGATAGACGTACGCCGCATGTTGACGCGGGAAGCGCGTCAGCCACGCCATGGGTAATGATGGCTAATGGACTCTGGTCTACCTCCTCCAGGCCAGGAGCTTGACACGGAACGCGGCAATGCGGCCACAGAGCCATGGCCGCGCTCGAGCAGTCCTTCCGGGTCAAAATGGAAGCTCCCTCAGCATTTCAAGCTGGTGCAATCACACAGGATGGCGCCCAAGAAACTTGTGCGTCTCAACTTGCCATTCCAGCTCTTCCGATCAACATGTACCATAAAGGCACTGCCATGACCTGCTGCAGGTCGCAGCACGTCAAACTGTGCAGCGGCAGCAGTGCAAAGACTGGTTCCTGGCGCGTGGCAAAATCCCACCAGCAGGACCGATGCACCCTGCCGTCCAGCACATGATTTCAGGTAGGCTTGCATGGACAGGTGGGCTTACATGGCCCCGCTCAACCTCCTTTCACAGCAGCACTGCAACCAGGCATCCCTGACCCTCCAGCCCCACTGCTTACATCCGCTGCAGAGTGGTTTAACGCTGTGGATGATGACGGATCTCGAACCCTGGAGCACGAAGAGCTCATGGCTGCGCTGAAGGTGTGCCCCCATGCTGTGACGGAACACACATCCAGTGCAGGCCAGGCTACGTGAGGTGCAGGCCAGGCCAGGTCAACTGCAGGCCTCCGTTCTGTAACAGAACACACTCCCAGGGTGCTGAAGAGGAGGGACACCAGCATGCTGTAACAGAACACACAGAACACACACCAGGGTCCTGAAGGAGACCAGAAGAGGCCTGGGGAGGGTGTGCAAGCGGGGTCACACATGTGTGATAGTGGAGAGGTGATTAACCACCCCTGTGACCCCTTACCTTCGTAGCAGGCTCCTGGCAGCAGTGGTACCCCACATGAGTGCATCACTGGCGTCAAGGGTGCATGGGGGGTCATGGACCTGTCAGTCTAGTTAAGTCAGTCTAGTTTAGTAACATCAGAGTGAAATATGGATATTGCTAGGCGGTTGTTGGCATAGCGAGTAGCAAGCGTCAAGCTGGTGCAGCCAAGCATTGAGTGCAGGGCGGATACCAAGCCAGCTGGTATCAGGGAGCGGGTGGGTGAGGACCCAGACCTGGCCACAGGGCCGGGTGCAGGTGCGCAGTTCATCTCCCTTGCAGCAACCCTGCCAAGGAGTTAGGGCTATCCTGGTGGCCAGGGTGGGGAGCCTCGGGGCAGCAAGTTAGGCCAGACAGGAACTGCCTGTCATGGGCCTAGGTGGAGCCAAGGTGAGGGGGAGGCTTAGGGCCAGGGTCCCCGTCCCACCCTCACCCTGACCCTGTACTGTGTACTGGAGGCGTCAGGTCTGTTCCCCGCAACAACAATCAAACCCCATGCAACCTCCCCTGCAAGTGCCATGCTTGTGCCCAGGTGGCGGCCAGGGGCACTCAGGGGTAGCTCATCAGCACTGCAGCAGACCGGCTGACTTGTTGGCTGACCTGACACCTACATCAGCTCCGGCACGGCAGCAGATGCTGAGGCTAGTGACATGGCGGCTCTGCCCGGAGAGCCATTACTGCCCTACAGGGCCCTAGCCTTCCCAGTAGTGATAGAGATGGGGGTGGCCAGTGTCTGGCGGCAGCGTCTCTGCCATGCACACCATGCCTGCCATGCACACCATGCCTGGCTTGTCGCGTGCAGGCTGCGCAGATCCCGTGCAATGAGGCCACCATCAGTGAGATGATCCGCATGATGGACCTGAACCGGGACGGCGTCATTGGCTGGGAGGAGTTCAGCAGCTTCATGTCTGCAGGTGGGAGCGGCGAGGCTAGGGTGCTTGCATGGTGCATGGAGGTGCACATGGAGGGAAGCACATGGAGCGTGGGTTAAGCATGGGGAGTATGCGCTATGTCATGCCTAAATGATCTTCAATGTGGTTCCTCATGAAGCTCATCTCAGTGTCCAAGGCCTCTGCTTTCTCATGTTGGCTCTGTCGCTCTTCCTCCGCTGCTGCTGCCGGTGCTGCTGCTGCCGCCCCTTCCCTGCAGCACCTGTACCTGCTGGCCCTCTCCTGCTGCTGCTGCTGCTGCTGCTGCTATCAGCTCACATCAGCAAGGGCTCCTAAGGAAGGACCGCGCTGTACACTGTCATTCCATGAGCTTGCGCTCTACAGCTCTCCAGCTTGCAGAAGCTGTCTAGTGCCATGTGCCAGGTCCAGCAGTGCTGGATGTGTCACGGCGTGCAGAGTTCAACAATGGCAAGAACCTGTTGACAGGGGAGTACATCCTGCCATCAGGTGGGCTGCCAGGGCCCAGCCACCGCTCCGTGGCCTGCATGCCGCTGTCAGTCGTTCTGCCTGCCCCTCTTTGACAGTGAGCCATGCTGGCATGCACCTACTTACTAGGACTGGGCCCAGGGCTGGGGCCAGGTCTCTGACCAGGGCTAGGGCTGGGTCTAGGAGCCCCCTGCTCTCTTGCTGCTGGTCTTCACCATGTGTTGCGCGGCCGTCTGTCACTGGCGGTCAACCTGGTCAGAGTCACCACTGGCACAGCCCACCAGTCAGGGCTGGGGTCAGGACTGGGGTCAGGGTTGAGGTCAGGGCTGGGTCTAGGAGCCTGCTGCTCTGTTGCTGCTGGGCTGCAGCAGTCAGCCATTGGCGGGGTCAGCCTGTTGAGAGTCAGCCTGTCAGAGGTCAGCCTGTTGAGACTGGCACAGCCCGCCCTCGGCTCGCCAGGCATTCCTCCAACAGCTGATGAGTCATGCTCCATGCAATGCGTCTTATGAGACTGGCCACATGACAGCTGATGATTCGTCACTCTTGCCAGCTGATGACTCATATGACATCTGTCACATGTCACCTCCCCACACCCCCCACCATGCCCCTGCTGCTGGCTGCCACCTGCAAAGGCACTACTCTGAACTTTGGCGTCATGATCGGGAAGCTGAAGCGCGACAAACTGATGCAGGACGTCATCAAGGCAGGTGCTGGGCTGCAGCAGCAGGGCCCAGCCTAGCAGCGGGAGCGGGGCAGCAGCAGGCAGCAGCCCCCCAGGCCACAGCCACCCAGGGGTGTAGCCAGGGCCGCTGCACCGCCCCAGTGATGAGGTGTGAGGCCTGAGGTGAGGCCTCAGCTCACATCACGCCATGTTCAGCATGGCAGCAAGCCGCATCAGCAAGCAGGAGGCTGGTGGAAGCAATGTGGTGATGGGCTCAACAGCGGGCTGCAGTGGTGAGGTGCTCACAGTTGGCCCTGCCACACTGTGCCACTGGTGCCACGCCATCATCAGCATGGGAACAAACCGAACCAAGCGGCAAGCAGTAGGCTGGAACGTGCTGTGCTGACATCAGAATGTGGTGATGGGCTGGATAGCAGTCTCGCTATCGAGCATCAGCATCAGCATGGGTCGTGCTGTGGCGCCCAGCACACAATGGCACGCGGTGCTGATGATGGGCTCAACAGCAGGAACCTGGGGCTGGCACCAGCTAGGCACTGGCCAGACTGGCAGCGGCAAGCATCTCTGGCACATTCCTGGCTGCTGCTGGGGTGGCTGCTGTGACACAGGATGCGGCAGTGACCCAATCGATGCAGTGGAGGGTGGCAGGTTGGGGTTGGGGATGCCAGGGATTGGATAGGCCAGGGGAGGAAGGAGAGCTGCCCAGGGGTCCCAGGCCTCAGGGACTTCACCGAGCTTAGTCAGCACTGTGATACCAGGTAAGGTGGTGTGGCTGTCCTGGCACTGTGATGCCCGCATGGTGCTCCCTTCGCATGGTGGCGCATGGACGCATGGGCTCATGGCATGACCGCATGCATTGTGGGTGTGCCCTGCCCCCCTGTGCCGCTCCACCCCTGCAGGGTCACAGCAGCAGGCAGCGCTGGGTGGAGGTGGCCAGCAGCCCCGCCTTGCTTGCGGCGGAGGTGGGCGCCATCCAGCAAGCAGCAGAGGTGGGTGGTTGCCTGGGTGGGCAGCAGCTGCAGTGGCTGCCTTGAGGCTGCCTGGCGTTGGTGATGGTGGTGGCAGAGGGGTGATGGTGGTGGCAGAGGGGTGATGGTGGTGGCAGAGGGGTGATGGTGGTGGCAGAGGGGTGATGGTGGTGGCAGAGGGGTGATGGTGGTGGCAGAGGGGTGATGGTGGTGGCAGAGGGGTGATGGTGGTGGCAGAGGGGTGATGGTGGTGGCAGAGGGGTGATGGTGGTGGCAGAGGGGTGATGGTGGTGGCAGAGGGGTGATGGTGGTGGCAGAGGGGTGATGGTGGTGGCAGAGGGGTGATGGTGGTGGCAGCCTGTTCCCAGCGCCACAGGCAGGTTGGTTGACAGCCCAGGGTGCTCCTGATGTGGGTGCTGGGTGGATGTCCGGTGGCCTCACCGCCTGGCTTGCCACCAGAGTGCAGGCACACAGGCAGCAGCTCACAGGCAGTAGCTCACACAGCCCTGCTGCCCTGGGCCGCACCCCTGCAGGCAGCCACCGCCATCCATGCCAACATCGCAAAGGTGGGCAACAGGGCCTGCGGGGTCAGGGCCGCGTGTGGAGGGGTTGGCCGGGTATGGCAGCAGACTTAGGCCATGGCATGGGTTAGGTAAGGTTATGTTTGGTAGACCTGGATGGTGGGGGCCATCATTGTAGTATTTCAAGCCAGGCTGCGTTCCCGGTCAGGACATTTCCACGGCGTGTCCTAGTTTCTGGCTAATGTCAATCTCTTGAGTTCCATCATCTAATAATGGCACGCATGGGGCTGGCTTGGCTGGCCTGTCTTGCCTGGCTGGCCCAGCGCCCTGTCTGTATGTCTGCATCTGATCAGGGTTGACCATGGCAGCAGCTGAGCACGGCAGGGGGTTAGAGTTGGGGCTGCTAGTGTGCCTATGTTACGTAGTGGTCGACCTCCTAATCAGGCTACCCTCTCCATCCCGTTCACACTCTCACACAATTCCCATTTTGCTCAACGCTGTGACTGCACCCTCTTTCCACACCACACCACACCACACCCTGCTGCTGGTGACACCAGCAGGAGGAGCAGGCAGCCTCGCAGCAGCCTGGCAGCGCGCAGGTCAGCAGCCCGCGGGCCCTGGCTGCCAGCCGGCTGCTTGCCTCCATCAGCCGCGAGCTGCGCTCCGTCAAGTCCTCACGCTCCCTCAGGCCCAGCCGCAGTGCAGAGCTGCCGCCAGACAGCCTGGCCAATGTGGTGCCGGACAGGTCGCTGGTCAGTGCGCAGCCCTCCCTCCCACACGCCCTCACCACTGCCCTCACACCTGCCCTACCACCCACCCTTTGCTCTGCTCTTCCACACACCCTCCCCCCTGCCCTCACCACTGCCCTCACACCAGGCCTAACACCCACCCTCCCCCCTGCCCTCACACCTGCCCTATACCCCGCCTTGCACCCCGCGCTCCCAACCACCCTCCACCCCTGCTCTCCCCTCCCACCCAGTCATGACCTTGCGCCCAGCACCCTCCCTCTTTCTCAATCTCACTCTGGACCACCCCCTCTTCACCCCCTGCCTACCTCCCTGCCCTCCCTCTACTGTTCTCCCCCACCCCTCGGCCCGCCCCCCAGGCACTGGACAGGCAGACCATGCCACCCCCCCTGGGGTGCTCTCGGCTCCCCCTCACCCCAGTGGCCTGCCGCATGCTGGCAGGGCCGCTGCCACTGCCTTTTATCAGAGCTGCCATGCACCGCCCTGCCACACGCCCCTCAATCCAATGCTGCCTGCTGGTCAGCAAACAGTCTGCTGTGTTGTACTCCCTCCCTGACCAGCCCCCTTGCGCTGCCCCCTGACTGGCCCCCTGACTGGCTGCCCCTCTGACCTGCAGCAGCCCACCGTCTCCATACACAGGCGACAAGGCGTTGGCTCACTCTTATCCCCTGAGCCGCCCTCACTGCTCCCCGCCCTCACTCCAAAGCCCTCTCACTCTGGCATCACACCTACTCCCAGCGTCACACTCTCGCACTCGCCACCCACCCACCCAGCCACCCACCTGTCCCCCAGCAGCAGGGCATGGACCACCACCCTGAGACTGGTGAAGCATGCAGGCAGGAGCCGGGCAGCAGCCAGGGATCCAGCACTGCGTGACAGCCACAGCCCTCCTGAGCCTCGTGGGGCGCTGGCAGGGGGGCCTGGGATCAGGGGGGCCCGGCGGCATGCGACAGCCAGCGAGCCCGGGCCAGGCTGGGGGGCGGGGGGCCCAGGGGCTTTGTGGGCCAGGGCCCAGACCTCCCTAGGCCTCACCCACCCCTCAGAGCAGCAGGGGCCCCAGGCCTGCTTGCCTCCCCCCGCAAGCCTGCCTGGGGCCCCTGGCCCCCTCAGATCAGATGTGTGGCATGCATCACACTGGTCACCCATTGGCCTTGGCATGGCCGGGGGGGCGGCAGGGAGAGGGCAGGGGCAGGGCCTGACCCCCCGCTCCCATACCTCGCTAGGCTTGTCCAGGCCGGGCCCAGGGGAGGAGAATGTCACACTTGGGGTGGGCGGGCAGGCAGCTGCCCCAGGCTCCAGCATGGGCACACGCATGGCAATCCGTGCAAGCATGACGGACATGGGCGACGGTGGAGGAACAGGTTCGGATAGTGGAGGTGATGGTGGACGCCGGCCTATGGCTGGCAGGGTGGTGTTTTCGGATGTGGCTGGGGTGGGCAGTGTTGGCAGCAGCGTGGCAGTCAACCTGGAGGGGGGCAAGCTGGGGGGTCAGGAGCCTGGCCAGGGGCAGTTGCACAGGCCCAGGTTGGCTGGGGGGTGGAGGCGCGGCAGCCAGGGTGGTGGCGTGGCTGAACAAGGCTGGGACATCAATGCAAAACTGCAGTCCCCTGACCCCCGCTCACCCTGCACCAACACCCCTCCATGAGCCCAGCTGGCCCCTACACAGACAGCCCCGCCAGACTGCTCCTCGCCCCGCACCCCGACCTTTCCCGGACACCTGCTTGCCCTGCACCCCTCCCTCAGCCCAGTTCGCTCCTACACCACCACCTCCGCCGCAGCACTGGTATCCTCTCACCCAACCCTGCCAGCAGGGTAGAGTGTGTATGAGGGCGCACACAGGGTGTGAATCATGGGCTTAATAGCGCTATATATATATGTATTTGTCGTTCGTATTAGCATTCGCTATGACATGCCATTGTTTCTTTGGAGGTTGCCTTGCATTAGAGATTGGTCGCTCGTGAACTGTTCCATCGTGCTTTGGAATGCGAGCTTTGGCCTGCAGTTTTACATGGGTGTCGTTGGAATCTAGACCTGAGCCATGTGTAGGGAGCGGCGTGTATCATGATGTAACATGATACAAGTATACGGTATATTATATATATCATGATACATATATGGATACACCCAGTCATCTTGGCGACCCTAGTTCGACTCCTGGGAATAGCACACTTTCGAGTGTATTCGCCCATTCAACCAAGTGTTTACAGGATCGGCTCGCTCGTTTCAACAGGTCGCAACTCAGGAGTAGGGCTCACGGACGGGCTGCTCACACCCACATAGGACACACTAACAGTCCTAGGCGGCTGCAAGGCATGGTGCCACACACGGCCAGCCGGCTGCTCACACCCACACATGGCACACTAGCGGCAGCAAGACAAACACAGCTATCCTGCTGCCGTCACACCCTAGTACAAGCCTTCTGCCAGCAGCAGGGATGCCGCTGGAGACCCTGATGTGGGGATGTTGGCCTTGACGCGTAGCTCCTCTATCACGATCACAAAGGCCTCCTACACAGGGTGGTGTATCAAGGGGTTGCTTCGTCAACATGCACAACACATGCACTGCCAGGGGCATAAAAAGGAAGATGGGTCAATGGCTTGGGAGGTGGTGGTGTGGTGGGTAGGGAGGGAAGGGAAGGGTGGAGCATACACTAACCATGCGTGGCCACGTGGAGATTGTAAAGCTGTTGCTACAGGTGTGGGGGTGGTGCGGTGCACGACACGCGGTCAAGGGCGGCTCCTCAGCCATGTCTTGTGTGACCCTACATGACAATGCACCTTCAGTGCTGTGCCAGGCTACCTGGCAGCGACATAAGTAGGGGTCGTCCCGACCCATCTAACGTTAGACTAGATTAGACGAATCTAACGTTAGATTGGCTTGCTAGATCTAGTCTAACCATCTAATCTAACGTTAGATCTACGTAGATCTACGTAGCTGGGACGATCCCTAGACATCAGTAGAAGAGACTGAGCTGAGGAGAGACATTACAGCGCTTGTCCCTCACTAGGGCCACCATTTGAGCCGGATCAGAAGTACCTACTAGCAGCCACTAGCAGCCACTAGCAGCCACTAACTAGATCCGACTCAAACAGTGTGGCTGTGTGGAGTGTTGAGCCTACCACCTACACTATTGCCTGACCCGTTAGGGGCTATGATGTAGAGTTGGCATGACAAAACATGCACTAAGTGTAAGCTGTTACCAGCTCAAAGGGGGGGCATACACTACTATGCCTCAGCAGCCTGCTGATTGGGCTTGGGTGGCTTGTCTCGCAGCCGCTTGTAGCCCAGGCCAGGGTACTCCTTGCCCTTGGCTGGCAGAGCTCCCTGCTCTGGCCAGTAGCACAGCTCCAGCGGGCGCCACCTGCTCTCGCCAATGCGCTGCATGTTCAGCGCTGCATTGCAGTCCCTGTCCAGCCACCTGCCTGGCTGTGGTGCTGGCTTGGCCTTGGCAGCCTTGCCCTTGCCCTTGCCCTTGGTGGGCTCAGCTGCCTCTGGCTCAGCCTTGGTGCGCTTGCTGCGCTTGGCTGGCTGGGGTGTGCTGGGCCCTGGCTCTGAGGCTGCTGGCTGTGCGGCTGCCTGGCTGCTGCGCGGGGCCTGTGGGGGCTTGCGGGGAGCCACTACAGGGCACCACATCATGCCCCGCACTGGCTGGCCACGCTCCTGGCTCCAGGCTGGGCGCACCAGGCGCTGTTCCACCTGCCCTGCTGGGGGCTTCCAGCCTGCAGGCCTGGAGGCACTGAGTTTGTCCAGCTCCTCCTCACAGGGCTGCTGGCCATTCACTGCTGAGCTGACCCGGCTGGTGCGGTGCTCATCCACGAGCGCCACCCTGCCTCGCAGCTGGTCTGGGCCCCTGGGCCTGCACACCACCTTGCGGCAGGCACGCAACACCGCATCAGCACCCCACCCTCCCGCTGTGCCAATGCCCGCTGCTCCAAAGAAGACCACCAGCTGCTTGGCATGCCCATGTCGCTTCATGGACAACTGCGCCATCTCTCTCTCCAACTGCAGCCATGCACATGAGGCAAACACATGGTGGCTGACATGGTGGCACCAGGTTAGGCATGGCACAGTCAATTACCTTTTCATATCAAGCCCAACCCACCACCTCCCAGTGCCTTACCCTCCCTCCCTCCCACCTACCCACCTACCCACCCTCACCTTGTTGAAGAACTGCTCCAGCGCCCGGTCCTGGGCTCCGTACAGACTCAGCCGCTGCCGTGCCCACTTGGGGTCCAGGTACACCTCCCACACCGCATCCCAGGTGGCCAGGGTGACGGTGATGTGCTTCAGGTTGGCCTCCAGGGAGGTGCCTGCTGAGCAAACAGCGACGCAATCACGCGGAGCTGGGAGTGGGTTTCAGCCCGCAGCCGGAGGTGCTCCCGCAGCTTGCGCCGCGTCTTCTTGCAGCCGCGCAGCACTGCGCCCTCGGGGACCTTGATGACCTGCAGCCAATCAAAGTTGCCATTTTGACAGGCCAAGACACAAGGCGGGGTCAACACACACAGTGCGGGGACACATAAGGCGGGGACACACGGACCTGACGCCTGCTCGTTGCCCAGCCATCCCGGCGCTCCTGGCGTTGCTTGCCTTGGGCGGAACGAGACGCTGCAATGGAACAAACAGGAGCGACGGGTTATCACACAGCGCGTAGCCCACAGTAGCCCACAGTCGGCTAGGGTCACGCACCTTTCTGTTTCTTTCCCGGGTCCTTCTTGTGCTTCTTCTTAGCCATCACGCGATGCGCAGTGCGACGGGCGGTGGCCTTTTCAAGCAACTTGGGTTTCTCGTGAGATGATGGAGTGATGATCATCCCGTCACGCTCTGGCGACCAGGCGAGGATGACTCGCTACACAGGCTGAGACAGGCATTACACATTACAGAGACATTACAGCGCAGCAGGCAGCTGGGTGCAAGCAGGCAGCTGAGCAGCAGGGCGTCAGGTGGTTGTTATTGCCTTGTTGAAGGGGCATTGACTGCGCTGACTTGGCAACATATTCTGACGGCCAAGTTCAAGGGTTCGTGGAGCAAGTGTTGAGCAACCTTGGCACCCAATGCATGACGCACTATCCTCAAGCAACGAAGAGCTGAACCGTGACATGCGCAAAAACCGTTCGAACCCCGCTCTCACGCAAGTGGTACGCGGATCAACGTCCGCATCGTCCAGCCAGGTCGCTAGTCAGCGCTGACCCGTGTGTCAACGTCGATCCACGCGATGCCCGCCATGCCCGCGCCAGCCGTGCAAGCCGAGGAGGTGTACTTGTGCGTGCTGTGCCACTATTTCGTGCACCCCCCGCCCAGCAGCCAAACCACAGGCCAGGCATTCGTGGCGCGTCCCTCATCCCAGCGGCTGGCAATGCTGTTACTAAAAGAGCTCAAGGTGACCGGCCTGACCAGCCTAACCTGCCTGACCCGCCTGAGTGGCTTGGCCCTGGCTGACATGCCTGACATGTCTGCTGTCTGCCTGTGCAGTGCCAGGCCAGTGCCTGGTACACAGCCCTGCACCCGCTGTGCCTGAAGCTGGTGGCCAGCCTGGGGGAGTTGGGGGCGGAGCTGGTGCGGCAGCTGGAGCTGATCCTGCAGGGTCTGCAGCGCCCTGACGACCTGGTGAAGCTGTTTGATGCCTTCCCGTGAGCACGCTGGGCGGAGGGGAGCCACAGGGCAGGGGCAGTGGAGGGCAGGTGGAGGGGCGGGGGAGGGCAGGTGGAGGGGCGGGGGAGGGCAGGTGGAGGGGCGGGGGAGGGCAGGTGGAGGGGCGGGGGAGGGCAGGTGGGAAGGCAGGGGGGGCGTGCGGAGGAGCAAAGGAGACGAGCGCAGGGCGACGTGAGGCGGGGGAGGGAAGGGGAGGGGCAGCCTCAGCTGTAGAGATAATGGATTACCTTCTACTGCTACTGGTGTGTAGCAAGTCACAGCAGGTGAGGGGCAGGGGCAGGGGCAGGGGCAGGGGCAGGGGCAGGGGCAGGGGCAGGGGCAGGGGCAGGGGCAGGGGCAGGGGGAGGGGCAGGGGCAGGGGCAGGGGCAGGGGCAGGGGCAGGGGCAGGGGCAGGGGCAGGGGCAGGGGCAGGGGCAGGGGCAGGGGCAGGGGCAGGGGCAGGGGCAGGGGCAGGGGCAGGGGCAGGGGCAGGGGCAGGGGCAGGGGCAGGGGCAGGGGCAGGGGCAGGGGCAGGGGCAGGGGCAGGGGCAGGGGCAGGGGCAGGGGCAGGGGCAGCGGCAGCCCCCTAGTTCGATAGCTAGTGCCCTAACCCTAACCCTAACCCAGGAACGTAGTAGGCCGCAAGGTGGCCAGCTCCTCCACATGGCTCTGCCAGGCAGTACAGCAGTACAGCAGTACAGCCAGCAGCAGCAGCAGAGCAGTACAGCCAGGTGGAGCACAGGGCGGGTGGGGGCGGCATGAGACGGGACAAAGCGCTGCGGCAGCCATCCGCCGTCAGCCGCCGCCAGCAACAGCCAGCCCAGCCCCCTGAGCTGGCTGCAGCCCTGATGGCTCAACTGCTGCCTAGGGCCTGGTGTGGCAGCAGGGCAGGGGGGCCCGGGCGCGCTAGGCAGCCATGCACCGCCAGCTGCTGCCAGCCAGCTGCCAGCAGCAGCAGGCCCGGCCATCTCTCAACTCCGTGACCTGACCAGTGCCTTGATGAAGCCTTAATAATCCTTGATGACCCTTGATGAACAGGTGGCGGCGGGCTGCGTCCCCGTCACACCTTGCACGCCCTGCTGCTGCCCGCTGCCCTGGTGCAGGTCGCTGCTGCTGCCGCCGCGGGCCCCCCTGGTTGCTGCTGCTGGAGGGGGTGCAGGTGAGCCGGGTCAGGGCGGGCCAGGTGCTAAGGTGCTGGAGGAGGGTGGTGTGTGGACAAGTTTGTTTCCTCATAGCTCAAAGTGCGATGGCCCATATTCATGCCCTTACATGCAAGTGCTGGAGGGAGTGGGTATCTGTGGGGGTGGACCAGTGCTATGCTTCTCGTTTGCCCAGATGCATGATTTGTAGCTCGGATCTAGAGAGTAGCGGGGTGGGGGTAGACAAAGGGCAGGTCATGGAGGGGCACGCAGGGGCATGTGAAGGTCAGCTGGTGGACATGCAGCCAAGGGGGGGATGAGCGGCAGTGCTGTTGAGCTGGCAGCTGAGCCTGCGTATCACTCTTTCACTCTATGGCCATCATTGCTCCTCACCCCTTAAGCGCCCGCTGCCACTGTGGCCCCCTTGATGGCTCCTCCCCCCCACCCCCCCTGACTGCTGACCTTGCTGCTGCCCTGCCATCCCCACGGCCCTGCTGCTGCCCCCCCAACCCAGGAGGCATCTCCCCCTCAAGCCCCATGGGCCTGTTCCTGCGCCGCTGCATCGCCTCCTTCACGCTGCTGCCCTTTGAGGGGGTGCTGGCGCTGCTCAGCCGCCTGCAGGCAGCCCTGCAAGAAGCGGCCGCAGCGGCAGCCCCAGCCCCGGTACCCCAGGGGGGCGTGACCCCAGGCACACAGTCAGCAGGAGTACCGGCGCCAGCGGCAGCACCGACAGGTGGTTGGGGGAGGGGGGGGAGGGGGGTAGGCAGCAGGGCGGCAAGGGGGAGGGGGTAGGCAGCAGGGCGGCAAGGGGGAGGGGGGCAGGGGGTTCAGGGTAAGGGGGTTAGGAGGGGGGGAGGGGGGTGGGGAAGGAGAGAAAGAGAGGAGGTTAGGGACTGAGGGGGTGGAGGGGTGTGGGTTAGCCCATTGGGTTCAGTCGGCTACACACGGCTAGGCCACCAGCCTAGGGCTAGGCCACCAGCCTAGGGTCACCAGCATGTATGGAGGGCTCCAGGGGCACCCCTGCGCCCTTCCAGGTCAGGTCAGTCTAGGGCACAGCTCCTGCACTCTCTGATGCCTGCATGCCCGCATGGCTGCGTGACGTCATCCTGGAGCTATGGCTAGTCTGGTGCGCTGTGCTGTTGCTGTGGGGTTTGACCCTGTACCCTGTACCTGGACCCTGCGTATGGTCTGCGCCTTCAGGGGCCACTGGGGGGGTGCGGGACCCCCTCACGGTGGACGCCTTCCTCGCCTCACAGCTGCTGACCGTTGCAGCAAGCAGGTGCGACCCCCCTCCCCCCCGCAGCCCCCCTCCCCCCCTCCCCCCGCAGCCCCCTCCCCCCCTCCCCCACCACCCCCCTCCCCCCTCCCCACGCAGCCTTCACCCCTACAGGCTGCTGCTGCTGCTGCTGCCACACTCGCTGCTGCTGCTGCTGCTGCCAAGGGCCAGGTGCAGCTTCACGCTCGTGACGTTGACAATGACAAGGGCGATGGTTGGAAGAGTCCAAGATGATGCCAGTGCCAGTGCTGCCGCTGCTGCTTCCACCTCCGCTGCTGCTGCTGCTGCTGCTGCTGCTGCTGCTGCTTACCCCCCCCCCCCCTCCTGCTCCTGCCCCAGGGCCTTGCTGCCGCCACCCCCGACCTGCTCCAGCTGCTGGACCAGGTGGACAGCCAGGGTCACACTCCCCCCGCTAGCTGGTCACACCTTGGGCCCCCCTCGGCACCTGGGGGTCTGTCAGGCAGCCTGGGGGTGGGGGGTGGGGGAGGGGGGCGGCCAGGCAATGGCCAGGGCAGCATGCCCCGCTCCCTGCTGCTGCGGCTGCAACTGGCCCTGGCAGCCCGGGACTACACAGGGGCGCTGGACTCCCTGCACCGCTACTGCGACCACGTGCAGGTCAGGGCGGGGCGGGGCGGGGCGGGGCGGGGCGGGGCGGGCGGGCGGGGCGGGGCGGGGCGGGGCGGGGCGGGGCGGCGGGCGGGGCGGGGCGGGGCGGGGCGGGGCGGGGCGGGGCGGGGCGGGGCGGGGCGGGGCGGGGCGGGGGGCGGGGCGGGGGCGGGGCGGGGCGGGGCGGGGCGGGGCGGGGCGGGGCGGGGCGGGGCGGGGCGGGGCGGGGCGGGGCGGGGCGGGCGGGGCGGGGCGGGGCGGGGCGGGGCGGGGCGGGGCGGGGGGCGGGGCGGGGCGGGGCGGGCGGGGCGGGGGGGCGGGCGGGCGGGGCGGGGCGGGCGGGGCGGGGCGGGGCGGGGCGGGGCGGGGCGGGGCGGGGCGGGGCGGGGCGGGCGGGCGGGGCGGGGCGGGGGCGGGGCGGGGCGGGGCGGGGCGGGGCGGGGCGGGCGGGCGGGGCGGGGCGGGGCGGGGCGGGGCGGGGCGGGGCGGGGCGGGGCGGGGCGGGGCGGGGCGGGGGCGGGGCGGGGCGGGGCGGGGCGGGGGCGGGGCGGCGGCGGGGCGGGGCGCGGGCGGGGCGGGGCGGGGCGGGGCGGGGCGGGGCCGGGGCGGGGCGGGGCGGGGCGGGGCGGGGGCGGGGCGGGCGGGCGGGGGGCGGGGCGGGGCGGGGGCGGGGCGGGGCGGGGCGGGGCGGGGCGGGGGGGGGGCGGGGCGGGGCGGGGCGGGGCGGGGCGGGGCGGGGCGGGGCGGGGCGGGGCGGGGCGGGGCGGCCATCCATCCCACCCTGGGCTCTGCCTTTCAATCCTGGATCCTTTCCATCCTGGTCTCTCTACATCTCCTGTCCCTCATTCACCACCCTATCCCTTTTCTCTCCCTCCTCCCCCTCCTCCCCCTTCCCCCCTTTCCCCCTTCCCTCCCCTACTCCCCCTTCCCTCCCCTACTCTCCCTTCCCCCCCTAGCCCGCTGAGAGGCCTGCCCATTCTCCTCCCCTTCCCTCTCCCGCACCCAATCTCACTCCCCCCCTCACCCCCCACCCCCACCTCCCCTTCCGCTTCCCCTGCCCTGCCCCTCCCCCTGCAGGTCACCAGCGGCCAGGGGCCCATAGGCCTGGCGGAGCAGCCCTCAGCCAGCACTGCCCAGGCCCGGTACCAGAGTGCACTGCTCACACTGGCCTCCTTGCACATCACTCTCGGTCACACTGAGGTGGGGAGGTGCGGTGTGATCATGCAAGCATCACGGTGTGAGGAGGTGAGGTTCAGCAGTGCAAATAGCCAGGCCCCTGGTGCAGGGGCTGGGCAGCTGGGCAAGCAGCGTGCCGCCCAGCCCATGCCTGTACATGTGGAAGAAGAAGAAGAGGAAAAAAACCGATAGAAACAGAAGGAGAGTAATCAAACAGAGTCAGCGTGCATGAAGGCAGTAGCTTCTGCCTGGAAAGGGGGCGCGGCCTGCTCCCCCCCCCTGCCCTAGGAGTTAACCCACCACCTGCCCTAGGCCAGTTCCCAACCCA
>JASKMD010000011.1:800340-877308 GCA_030144725.1 Haematococcus lacustris
TCCCTCACCCTATTTCCTTTCCCTTTTCTTCTTCTTTTTTTTCTCCCCTTTCCTCCCCTTCCCACCTCGTCCCACCATGGTCGGCGCAGGTGCAAGCCTGTGGACGGCCTGCTGCTGATTGCCAACGTGCACCTGGCGGCCAGGCACTACACCGGGGCGCTGCCCTACCTGCTCAGCTGCATGCTGCATGCTGGTGGGACCCCCTCTCACTCCTGGCCACTCTCCTGCTGCAGCTGCTGCCCAGGTCCCTGGCAAGCTCAGCCCTGGCTACCTCTCCCCCTCGACTCAACCCAACCAAACACCTGCCACCGACACACACCCCCCTCTGGTAGCAACTTATGCCACTGCCTCTCCTATCGCTGCTCCTATCGCTGCTCCTATCGCTGCTGTTTTGGCTGCTGCGTGTACTGAGCCTTGTTGACGTTGGTCCTGGCCCGGCCCCTCCCTCAACACACTCTGTAACGCCCCCTTGACCCCATTCCCTGACCCCCTCCCTCCCGCCTCCCCCTCGGACCCCATTCAGCCAGCCTGCCACCCTCTGCCCCCCGCCCCCTCCCCTGCCACCCTCTGCCCCCCGCCCCCTCCCCTGCCACCCTCTGCCCCCCGCCCCCTCCCCTGCCACCCTCTGCCCCCCGCCCCCTCCCCTGCATGCAGCTGGCTCCCATCAGTATCTGATGGCGGCAGAAGCCATGCTGCTGCTCAGCCATGCCTGGCTGTCCCTCAGCCCCGCCCTCAAACACGAAGTCCTCCTCATGCTGCAGGTCAGCCCCTCGCCATCACATGCAATGCGTCAGCCACCAGTGCTGAAAACCAGTGCTGCACCACGTGTGGGCGCCCCAGCTTTGCCAGGGTGCTGCCAGGGGTGTTGCCATGTTGTTTGACGCCTGTAAAACTGTCAGGGATGCCACCTGCCTGCACGCTTGCACGCCTGCATCAATACGGCCCCTGCTGCAGCCTCAGCCCTTCCTTGGCTTTTAATTGTCCTTGTTTCCTGCAGCCTGAACTTTTGGCAGCTCTTGCATCGGCCTGCAGGATGCCATGCCAATCATCATGGCGCATGGCAGTTTGGAGTTGCAAGCTAGGAGCCAGAAGATGCTGGCTGATGTGCTTGCTGCTGGCACAAAGCCAGGGAAGCAGCTGAAGGCGCGAGCACCTCAAATTCGCCAACTGTTGGAAGGGTCGCTGACCTGGTGAGCATCTCTTCTCCTGCCCCAGCTGCCGCTGCTGTTCCCGCTCCTGCTGCACTTGCTGCTTGCGTTGCTCCTGCATGCATAACACACTCTACCGTGGCACATGTATGCAGCTACCGTCGGCTGCATTGCGCGCGAGAAGCTGCGGGCGTGGCCTACCTCCTAGCCCAGTTACATGACGCTCTGGGCGACGTTGAAAGCCGTGATCGAGAAGCACAGCTCTACTGCCAGCTCGTCTCTTGCCGACGCTGACCGGTCGACCGGTCAGCTGACGGCTGTGTGCGACTGGCTGTTGTGTAAGGGACCGTAAGAAATACCTGTAAGACGTGCACGGGCAGAAGGAACACTGGCTTAGGGTGCCGAAGTTACTCGTTCACACCACGGCTTAACCGCGGGCAATCAGGCCCAACTGCCTTGGTGCGGCATGCTTTACACCAAGGCAGCGTAAACTACAACCCGGACACTAGAAGTCAGGTCCCACAAGGTCTCTTTGGCAAAATGTACCGTGAGCCATTTGATGCCGCGCTTACACAGCCGTGATCAGCGAGCCTTCCCGATATGCCTACTGCATCAAAGGGCCTGCACGGCCTGGACGCCCACCAACCCTTGCCAAGTGTCCAGGTGGCAAGGTTACTGTACATGGATGCGGCGCTCTTTTGTAAGCGGGTGCTGGTAGGTACGGTACACAACAGCGCTAGCGCGAGGGCCGGCGGTTATGTCGGTTAACCGAGTGGCTCGCATCTCGCATCGGGCTGCCGCAGCTCGCTCGCAACATACCTAAGCGTTGCAATGGCCCTACTCCTCCACCATCAAAGCATATACTACGAGCTGCAGGCAGCATGTCCGATGGAACTGTTTTTTTCTGGTCTCTCCTTCGACGACATTATTGAGAGGGCTAATGAACGACGAGAGCTTCCTATGCTTTCTTATGCTTTCCTATGCTATCCTCTGCTGTCCTATGCTTTCCGATCCTTCCTATTCTTACTACGCTGACTGCGTCGGCCCATCGCTAATTATGGCCGCCAGTCTGCATCATTTGCGCCGCTGATGAACGCTGGTGGTAGCTTGGAGGAACCACAACAATCTCATCTACTTTCGCAGCCTGGTGAGAGCGAGATGATGGGGTACTTTAGACATGAGCATGCTAGGTAGGGCGTGTCCGCTAATATTAGCTCCGAGCCAAAAAGTGGGATATTAGCTATAGTAGCGCTCATATTAGCTCGTATTAGCTCATATTAGCTCAAGTGGCCTCATATTAGCTCAAGCGACAGACCAAGCGCACGTTCATCAAGAGGTACTGCGTTCGATACTCGACCAACTCGGTGGTTCTCGGCACCTGGCCTGCTTGTCACGAGACTTGTTACCGCTATCTTACAAGATGAAGCAAGGGACGTGAGGTGCTGAGTTTTGACAAACACTACATGAACGCTCCATGAAAAAACGCAAAAAGGGGTCACTTCAGCACTAAGGGCACTCCCAACTGCCCATGTCTAATGTTGCATCACAGTCGGCAACAACCAAAGCACTAAGTGAGGTTCATAAGTGAATAGATGGGGAAAGATGGGGGAAAGATGTTCAGCGGAGCGAAGGGAAGATGGGGGAAAGATGGGGGAAAGATGGGGGAAAGATGTGAAAAAATGCCTGAGATGGCGGGAGTAGGGACGACAGTAGCGGCCCGCTTGAAGCAGCGGCCATGATGCTGGTGCTGTCCAGTCGTCATGTTGGAGCAGCTAACAGTCGCCCAACACATCACGCACGCGATTACAACCTTTTTCAGGTTGATGTCGACCATCGCGCGGAAGTTAGAGCGCACGGCCTTGCTGGACTTTATCTTTGAGAGAAGGGCTGCGACAGTGTGGGTCTTGTTCTTATGCTTCTGTGTCCATGTTGCGGCCTCCGATGGCGCATCATCATTTAGATGCTCAGGGGGCGCAGCGCAGCCAGGCTCAGCCATTGCGCTAGAAAGCGAACGAAGGCGCGACAAGAATCGGGAGCTAATATTAGCTAATATGGTTGGCTGGCTATTATAGCTATTGTTAATATTACCTAGGGGGGGGAACCGCCCTAATGCTAGGGCGTATGTATGGGTGATAATCCTAAGGATAGCGCAATCAAAGTAGATGAAGTTCTTGGGGCACACAGCTTGCATCTCCACATGAGGTCAGCACCGCGTTTGATGCACTTCCTGCCCAGAAATGAGGTTTCAACTAACTGTAATTGCATGAGCCTCCCAACCTGCGCAGGGCAGATGTATTACACTGCAATAGCTTCCCGTGGGAGCTATGAGCATACCCCAAAGCTAGGGCGCAGAAACCAGACGGATGCGTAGCAGCAACAAGCAGCAAATTGACCTAAAAAACAGCACTGCAGATTTGCATGCCGGCGCCCCATCACGGCACGCCGACCGACCGACTAGTGACCGCTCTACCTCGCTCGTCGTTGCGGCGTTGTTGTTTCACGTGCACTACCGTCAGGGTGCAAGGAGTCACTGGTGCAAGGATACCGCGGAGGGGGGCAATGTTGACTTTAGCCCGTCCCTCGCAAGCCAAGCTGCGGAGCGCCACGCCGCAGCGGGGCGTCGCGGTTTGACCTCTTGGAGTGCAGTATACGCGACAAAAAGTGACGGTACATTATTTCGAGCCATTTTACCTGACCTTGTGGGACCTGACTAGAAGTCGTTGTGCTGCAGCAGGCCAGCAGCACCTGGAGTTTGCAGCAGCAGGCCAGCAGTACCTGGAGTTTGCAGCAGCAGTTACCCCACCAAAGCAGGTCTTCTCAGCTTTGGCACATGCCCCTGCTGCAACAAGCAGGGGGTTCTCAATCAGTGCTGTAGCAGCAGCCCTAGCAGCAGCAACGAAGGGGCCAAGCCTGTCCACCTCCCCTGTTGCAGCACCAAGTAGGAGTCAGCAGCCAAGGCCCACTTCAACAGCTTTTCCCACTACGACAGAGGGGTCGTTGCTGCTTTTTATGGGAATGCATGTAGCCAAGGGAGGCACGTCAGGCCTCCTCAACGTTTGCAGCCTCTTTGTTTGCATGTCAGCTGCGTGCAACCTTTTGTTGTGTACATAGCTTTCTAGGTGGGAAATACTGCGATGGGCATTTATGGGCTAGATTCACCCGTAATGGAATGGAACTGCTGATCTGAGGTTAGCATTTTAAACAGAATGTCGCATCCTTGCATGCCATGTACCTACTTTGTAGGTATCACCACTATTACACCAGAAGTGCTAGTCATGCAGGAATGAGCTGACATCCCTCCAACATATGTAATGGTCATATTGACTAATCAACCTACATTTCATTGTAATGATGGTGATGTTGACTTATCAACATACGTTTTGACCGAGCCATGCAAGCGACCATGTTGTGACCAGGTTTGTGTGATGCATGCCACTGGTATGTACCCACTACTGCCCACACCCACATTTCAGGGGCAGTCCCTGCATACTGCCTGTTGTGGCACTACTATCTTGCTGCCTTAGTGACCAGCTGCAAGACGGCAAAGTTATTTGACCACCACCATGAATTGTGACATGTGGTGGTAATCAAGAGCAGCAGGTGTAGGTGTGCACCACCACCCTGCCAGCAGAGGCAGGGTCTCCTGTCAGGTGCCAGGCGTGCACCTGGTGTGTGCTCCCTGCAACCCAGGCAGCCTAGACTACCCCAGCAGGTTCCTGAATACTGCTCACTGAGCACAGCAGCTGTTGTCCATGGTGCCTCACTCTCCGTGGGCAGCCATGACAGGAATCAATCAACCTCCCATACTGCCCAATTCACTACACAGCATTATGGTGCACACAAACCCACCAGTTTAATCCAGGCAAAGTCAGCAGTAGCTCAAGGGCTAGGGTAGCGGGTATGCAACACATGGGCAGCTGATGCAGCCACAACCCTCTCAACAGCTCCTCACTCCCTCAGACAGCTCTCAATTAGTAGTGTTGCCGCGCAAATCCCTAGGCAGCAGTGAGCTAAGCAGCTCAGGGCTGACACACTCTAACAAAGAAGCAAGCGGAGCAGATGGCTGCAGCTTGCCGGGCAGTCCAGCAGGCTGTGTTCCCTGGCCTTGTCTCCCGCTGCAGCAGTGCTGATGTGTGGGGGATGATGTGAGGCCATTCATCATGCTGGGTGTGAGTGATGTACTGCTCTTGTCAGTGGTGCAGCCGCACTGCGTCATTTTCAAAGGCGCAGCAGACAAGGTGCACCATTTCCTGCACAGCACACGGCAGCAACAGGGGCGCAGCTGCAGGGCCCGACGGGCTGGCAAAGCAGCAGCAGACATGACTGCCTGCAGCCAGACTGACACCTCCCTGCCAACTCAGCTGTCGGCCAGGGAGCAGCAGCACCCTAACCCTGACCTGCCCAGTGCGGCTGTGGGCTTGGTGCCTGCACCCACCTGGACGCCCTTGAGCTGATGCGGGCCAAGGGTGGAGACGGCCAGCGGCTCCGTTTGCCAGCGCCTGCTGTCAGCGTCGGCCCCATCCTCCTCCCCGCAGCCTTGATTGGCTGGATGTTGCCCAGCCCCTCGCACCGTGCTTGCTATCGTCGCTGAAGTCACTACTGACTGGTCCGCTGGCACTGCCTGCAGGCTGGTGCCCCTCCCTCTGTGGCCCAGGGCCTGGAACACTGACGTGCCGAGTGAGCCAATGGCTCGCAAGGAGCTGTAGGCCGCCTTCAAGCCTGCTGGCAGCTCCTGCTGCTGCTCCCTGCTGCTGCTCACCACACCGCAGGCACAAGGCTGCGACTGGCCAGGCTGGTGATGCAGCTGAGCCTGCTGACCCTCCTGGTCCAGCCCACCTGCCGCTGTGACCAGGAAGATGCTGCCAGGGTCTGTGGCTAAGGTGGCGTCAGAGCTGTGTGAGTGGGACGGCGACGGCCTCATGTCCATCATGGTGGACCCAAAGGCCTGCATGTCGCTGCCTAGCACTGGCTGGGCTGGACATGGCGGCTGTGGAGGTGCTGCTGCTGCTGCGTCACTTGCCACTCCGGCTGGCTGGCAGGTCCCCTGACTGCTCACCGCACCACTGACGTCCAGGCAGGGCCCTGGGCTCAGCTCAGGCTGCTCCATGGCGGGGCTGCCACTGCCTTCTGCACTGGTGTGACCACCATTGACCTGCTGTGTTGCGCGCTGCTGGGGAAGTCCTCTTAGCGAGGAGTTGAAGCTGCAAGGCAAGCTGCCAAGCTCAGGCTGACCTGCTGCTGCCTGGCCTGCTGCTGCCTGGCTGCCCTGTGCCAGCTCCCCAGTGGATGGCAGCAGGTCCCACTCCCTCACACCAGGAGGGGGTGCCCTGCCAGACCCCGTCAGGCCTGGCGCTGGAGAGCTCCAGGCAGGGCGCAGCGCAGAGGGCGTGCACAGCACCTCGTCCCCACCCTCACACTCGTCAGGGCTGTCAGGAGTGAGTAGCAGGGGAGGCCGAGGTGTGGGCGTGAGGGTGGGGGTGGCCCGCGCCAAAAGCAGCGATGTTTGCTTGCCCTACAGGCAGAACAGCCACCCAGGTCACGGTTGAAGGCAGGCAGAAGCCACAGCATGGTCAACAGTGCCAGCACACTCACCTGGTGTGATCCAGGTGACAAGTTGAGCAAGTCAAGCTGGGACATGGGTGGCAGAGTTAGCGCTGAGCGCTTGCGGGTGGGCCTCATCAAAGGGCTGCCCTCCTGTAGGGGCTGGCTGGGCAAGCTGAACTCTGGCGCCAGTGGCAGTGTAACATCCTTAGCTGGTAGTGGTGCAGAGGTCGCTGCAGGGAAGTTGCCCAGGTACTTATTGCTGGTGCTGAGGAGGAGCTGGCCCAAAGTGCTGGCAGGCTGGCTGCTGCTGCTGCCACTGGTGGTGCTGTCAAACGTCAGGCCAGCCAGCCACGCAGACTCGGTGCACCACACCTGTGCAAAGGGAGCGGCGCTAGGTGGAGGTTGCTCTGCCACAAGGAGCTAGCGAGCAGCTAGAGGGTGCACAAGCCAGGCGTCAGCAGTGTGTGTCAGAGTGTTAGCATTGACATGTGAGGGCTGGCATTAGGCAGAGGCATGGGACACGCTGAGACCTGCTCTATGCCCTAATGCTATCATGGAAGATAAATTGCCTGGGCTATGCACTCTGGTTGCCGAGGTGGAGCAGCCAGGCCTGGCCAGCATGCGAGGGGTGCTCAGGGGCAAGGTACCCCATGCAAGGCCAGGCCAGGCCCTGGGTGTGAGCCGCCATCACACTTACCTGCCCAGTCTTTGCAAGGCCCGCAACACGCGATGACCTGCACCGCAGCCAGTGCAGACCAACAGCCTGGTGCAAGGCCAGAATAGCATGATTGTGTTGGCAGCTGCATTCAGAGCATGCATGGTAGTTGTCTACTGACATTGCTGCAGTGTTTGCCACTCTTGCATCATTGCTGGCACCCATCCCTCCACCACCCACCTGTTCATGACACGGCCGGTGTACGTCATGCGGGCCAGGGCAGCGTGCACACTGGCTGACACAGGCCCGTAGTCAATGCCTGCCTGCACAGTCCAGGCAGCGGCACAGCAGGGTGTGCAGCAGCCAGTGGATGCACGCCCGCATGCCTGGTGCTGGACTGCCCCGCCCTCCTGGCACCACACTCTGCCATCACACCTGGCCCGCACACCAGCTGCCCTGGGTGGCCACTTCCATGCACCAGCCGCCCCACCTTCAAGCGCAACCCCCTCAGCAGCACACGGACCAAGCGGCTTGAGCTCCCAGCTTTAGGGTCAGGAGAGCGCGGGTGCACCTCCGCCACAGGGGGTGCTGTCTGACTGGTGCCGGCTGTGTCAGGGTGGAGTGCGGCTGCTGGCTTGGGCGGCACACCACCAATGAGCTTGCGGCCCCGTTTAGCCCGCCTTGCGTCCTGCAGAGCAGCTGCTGCAGCTGAGGCTGACAGGCGTGTGACGGGTGTGGGCACCAGCATCTCCTCCCCCAGCTCATGTTCAAGCAGCTCTTGCGGCCAGTCCGTTGCCAGGCACAGCTGGATGCAGGCCAGGGCCCAGCGGATAGCGGTGTGGGGGTGGCAGAAGGTGGCCAGGCACAGGGACTCCGCCTGCTCCACACAGTAGCCGCCGTACAGGTGCAGCTGGCGGTTCAGGATGGACAGGCACAGCCCCATGGCGGTGGCGGTGACCTGGCTGTTCCAGGCGGCCAGGCTGCCCAGGCCCACCACGTACAGGTACACCACAGCAGCCTGGCTGAAGGGCGCATCCAGGAAGGTGGTGGACAGGGGCCGCAGGCAGCGCACAGGGCAGGCGTCCAGGAACCTGCAGCCAGCACGCCACAGCTTGCACTGGGTGCAGCAACACAGGCTTGCGCCACAGCTGTACAGGCTGGGACAGATGCACGGCAATGCATGCCTGGCGACTGCAGCAATGGGCATTGGGAATGGTGGTGGTCCTTACACTTCTTGCAGTGGTGGAGTTGGCCTCTTGCCACATTATCACCCTGGAAGCAGCTCCAGGTAGCAGCTCTTTCAAGGCAAGTACCTAGCTATCAATAGGTCAGTTGGCCTTTAGCCTCATCGCATCCGTGGCGACCCAGCCATCAGCTAGCCCCTGCGTGTTCCGCAAGTTTCCCGCAAATGCAAGTATGGCTTGCACGTAACAAGTTGCAAGTCGCGAATCATTTAACAGGTTGCGCTATCGCAGCTCGTCAGTTGCGGATGAACGCATGGTTGACCCGCCGCTGACCACGCTTTGTGTGGTTGAGAAAGAATGAGGTACGCTTCTGTATCATTGACGGGCCGCGAGGTACGCTTTTTAACGACTGATGGGCCGCGGACCGCAGAGACACGGTGCGGTTGATGCACAGAGTGTGTTTAGGCAACACGCCCTATCATGCACACCCGCCTCGCCTTTGCGTCACCACCAATGTGGAGCTGTGATGGCAGTACCTGCACTGGCTTTATTATGCAGGCTCTGACTCGCACATTGAGAGACAACGAGCCTAGAAACATATCCTCAACACACTCGTGACAGTTCCAGCTGCCTGTTGCCACATGATTTGCAGGAAGCAAGACAAGAGCCCTGATGAGTCTATGAAGCCGGGCATGAACTTATGATTGCCTCATCAATGAGGAGCAGCCGTTGTTGCTACTGTCAGCTGGGCAGGCTGAGCTAATGCATAGCCGGAGGTGACCAGCCCCTCACCTGTACACATGCTCTGCTGGGCAGCAGACGTACAAGGTCCTGGCCTGCTTGGGGTCAGTGCCCTGCACCTTGAGCTGGTAGTCACCCACATTCACCAGCACCATGTCCGCAGGCAGCTGCCGGTACGCCATCTGCAGCACCAGGGCCAAGCGCCTGCTTTGCTTGCCACTCCCAGCTGTGCACCGGGCCTCGCCTGCTGCTGCATGCCTGCCTACCTGCTTGTAGCTGGACTCGGTCAGGAAGGTGAGGCCACCAGGGCAGGCATGGCTGGCTGCACGCGCCTCCTCCATGGCCCCTGCGCAGAGTTGGCCACCAAGCCAGATGCTGTGAGGGGCCCACAGCCAGCACTGCCATACAGAGGAGCAGATACCATGTCTGGCTTGGCCTGTCCTGGCCTGGTGGTGTTGTGGCTGTCTTGCACTGCAGCAGCGAAGTTGAGCCACTAGCTGCACTCACGGCCAGAGTACTGCATGCGGCCTGCCGCCTTGTTCCAGGTGCGCTGGCTGTCGCTCTCCAGGCCACTGGACACGCCGACCCTGAGGCGCGGCCCGCACAGCAGGAGGAAGGTGCCTGACTGCTCACTGCTCCTGGCAGAGGGCGAGCCGGGCGGGTCCTTGGCCAGCGCCACGCAAGAGGCCAGGTGGGCCTTCACGCTCATGGCCCCCACAGCTGGCACTGCGTCCAGGGCTGCCGCAATGTCTGCGCTGGAGGGCATGGCATGGACTGTGGGTGGATCCTCACAGATGCTGACACGCCGCCTTGCTCTCTTGGTGGACATCTCCACGGCTGCACTGCAGGACGGCTCGAGGTCAGCGGGGTCCAAGGACAGCTGGACACGCCCATGGTGTGAAAGGGGAGGGGTGGGCGGGTCACTGCTTGCTTCCAGGGTGCAGCCTGCCATGCTCCGCTGAGAGGGACCCTGTACGGCTCCCAACCTCGCTGCCAGGCCCCGGAAGGGCTGTGTGATGGAGCTGAGGGTGGCACTGGCGCCACTCCCATGAGACAACCTGGTCAGTGTCAGAGCAGAGGGGCAGTCGGCTTGCAAAGCAGCTGTGGGTGTGCAGGGCGTGGCGGAGCATTGGCAGCTGGGGGGCAGGCAGCACAGCACTGATGCAGTCCTGTCTAGTAATGACGTGTTTGCTGCCCCACCCGCTCAGCTGTGGTTGCTGTAGCCACGGGAGCGACTCGCCATTGCGCTGCGCAGCTGTGCCAAGCTCTGACGTTGCCTGTGAGGGCATCAACCATGGGGTAGCAGTGCTTGCACACACTGGGCCAGCAGGTGAGGTAGCAGCAGCATCCACCTGTATGCCTGCATGCCTGCATGCCTGCCAGAGCCACCAGTGGATGTGGCCTGACATCCCTGTGCAGTGGCTTTGGGCCAGCTGCTGTGTGCTGCACAGGCTGCCTCTTTGACGCTGCCCTTGCACGGCCTGCCTCCCACCTTGGTGCTGAACTGAGGGTCGTCAAGAGCGGTTGTTGACCTGGGCCCCATGAGTTGACCCGAAGGGTTGTTCACAGCCCACAGTGCGCTAGCTGTCATGTGCGGGCTCCTTGAGGCTGGTGAGTGGCTGGACCTGCGATGTCTGTAGCTGCGCAGCCTGCCTGGCACCTGCTTAGAGGGCCGCGGGTCAATAGATCTGGAGCGAGAGCCAATGAAGCCCTCCAGGGGTGTGGGCCCAGATGTGCTGTGTCTGAGAGCAGCATTGGATTGGGCCATCAGTACTGTGGAGGTGCTGGGCACCGCCCAGATTGGTGAACACTGAGGCATGCTCAGCAGTTCGCCTGGCCTGCGGGCACCAGGGCATGATGGGCTCTGCTGTGTGGCACCTCCACCACCAGTCCCACAGCTGCGTGCCAGTACCACACAGCCTGCTGCCAAGGCACTGTGTGCTGTACACGCATCACAGCGCTAGGTCCACAATTTGCCACAGGGTCAGCAGTGTGACATGTCCTCAATGTCTACAAGACAAGACAGTGTGCAGGTCAACAGCAGGTGTGCATGCAGTACTGCAGCTGGTGTGCATTGTGCAGGAGGCCTGTGTGACTCACCAGGAGCACTGCAGCAGCTGCTGATGGATGGCGGTCGCCAGCAGCAGGGCGTCGTGGGGGTTGTGTGTAGCCAGGATGAAGGAGTCCCCTGCGTGATGCAGCGCATGAAGCAGACAGACTCAGCGCACCGGGCACTGCCAGCTGCGTCCTCGGCAGGACACGGCAAGCTCAAGGGAGGAGGGCGGCCAGCAGGGTGTGCGTCCAGGAGGCCTGCAGGCTGCCAGGGATCTGGGGCTGCATCCCGGCCTCACCTTCAGTGGTGACCTCATAGGCAGTGAAGGCGGTGAGGCAGGCGCGGATGGTGGCGTGGTGCAGGGCGATGGTGGCGTCCATCACGTGGTCTGGCAGCGCCTCCCACAGCGCTGTGGAGTCCTGGATGTCAGTGACCATCAGGGTGGTGGCAGGGCCCACGCCAGGGGGCAGGATGCCGCCCAGCAGGGAGCGGTGCTGGCCACGCTGCAGGCCAGGCAGCAGCAGAGGGCAGGGGCCATCCAGCAGACCTGGTGGTCAGGAACAGCTGCAGAGGGTCGAGGCAAGCTGGTGCGGATGGCTGGCTAGCCAGCTCTTGCATGGCGGGCCAGGAAGGGCAGGTGGAGGCTGACCTGGCGCAGGATGTATGAGGAGGTGATCCAGGCCACCAGCAAGGCGCCCACCACCAGCAGCGGCGTGGTGACGGCTGCAGTCAGGGTCTGTGAGGACAGGCGGCCAGAGACCTGGATCACCACCAGGGGCGGACTGGGTGGGCTGGGCGGGCTGGGAGGCGGTGGGCTGCAGCCATAGCAGACGCATGCACATGCAGTGAGGGGGCATGCAGCAGCCTGGCTAGTCTGAGCAGCTGCCAGGGTGGAGAGGTAGAGCTACTTTGCAGCACGAGCTTGTGACTCCCACAGAAGGACGCATCTGCTTCCCTTCTTATTGGCACCAGATGCAACAGCCTCAATCACAGCATGCGCTGCTGCTGCTGCTACTTGCTGGCTTCTCTATACAACAAGCCAGGGGCTCAGCCTCATTGCCTGTTTGTGAGTTGTGCAAAAACATCAACCCGGTTCCAGCACTGTATGGCTTTGCAGCTTGCACTACCCTGACCACCAGCCCTGAACAACGCATAGATGAGGACCACTGCAACAGACAACTGGGCACAACCCTGACTCAGATAAGGCCCAGGCTGCCACAGCTGGCATGCAGTCGCTGGCAGGTGAGTTCCATGGTCAGCTGTCACACACCTGGGTGGCGGTGAGCTCGGGGTGAAGTCAATCTGCTGCCAGTACAGGATCTGGGGGTCCAGCAGCCCTGTGAACCGGGTGGCCTCCACAGTGGCACTGTAACTGCAGCCGGCACAAGCAAAGCACACGGCATGACCATAGCAACTTCCTTATCCTCGTTACAACGTCGTCTACAGCTACACTGTGCAAGCTCTGTCACCATGCGAGTTACAACTGCACTCCTGCATGCTGTTGCAGCTGCTAGTGTGCTCACAACACGTAGCTGGGCATGACAGAGGCCTTTCAGCACGGTGCAGGTGATGCCTAACACTCACATTTGCGCCACCTCTGCCTGGATGCCAGTCATGTTGGCCAGGCCCTCCTCCAGCACCCTCCACGCCGCGTGCATGAACGCAGCCCTACAAGTCAGCCGCAGGGGCGGTGTCCAGGCGGTGAGGTAAGGCCAGGGGTGGCTGCAGGTGTGATCAGGGCTAGCCAGGCCCTGCAGCACTCCCACCTGGCATACTCGCTGTAGTAGGTGTTGATGTCCGAGGCTGCATTGGGGTGCCACTTCACTGCCCACACCGCCCTGCAGGGTGAGGGGCGCATCCCTGGCTCACTGGGTGACTGCCTTGCTGCGCAGTGCAGCAGCCATTGGGACAGCACACCCACATGAAGTAGGACACTGCGTCGCCCTCATCAACCCCAGGGTGACTCAGCAACCAGGTAGCCACATTGGGATGGGGCGGGTCGTTGCCGTCCACAGGGAGAGCGAAGCAGCTGCCCGGACCTGCAAGTAAGCAGGGCTGTCCACTCGGGACCATATACATGTTGGTGGCTGCCAGTTGCCATGTTGGTGGCTGCCAGTTGCCATGCTGTGCTGTTGTGGAGCCAAGATATGTCAGCCATCAAATACCAGTATCAATAACCAGCAAATGATAATTTGAGGTCCTTATATACCAGTCTAGTCATCTTTGCCAGTCATCTTTGTGAACAGAGCAGGTTAGGCTAGGGTTTGGGTAAGGGTTAACCCTAACCCTACCTGCACAGACCAGGGTCCTAGTTGGGTAGATAGCATTGCAAACGCTGGTGATTACTTGCCATTTGGATAGGCATCAGCTGCTAAATTGCACACAACTCCAGGCCCTGGGCGTCTCAGGGTTCGAGCATCAGCCTCAACCAGGACGTCAGGGGTTGTGGCCAGCAGTGTGCTGGGTGGTGGTGGCGTGGCGGTGAGGCCAAAGAGTGCAACAGCATCTCTGGGTTGCACTGAGGAGAGCATGGCGTCTGTCACCGGCTGGCGCTGGTTGCGGAAGGTGTTGCCTCGCCTGCACAGTGCAAGCAAACGAGCCAGGCAAGCAGAGAACAGCCGTGATGCATGACAAGGGGCCACACCCTGGGGGACACATTGCCAAGGCTGAGGTCACCCTTGTGCAGCACTGACCTGCTCATGCTGTCCATGACGATCACGCTCTCAGCCTGCAAGTATGCTGAGCCCGCCAGGTTGTTGTACCTGCGTGATTGCAGCACTTCTGGTGAGGTACGGTTGCAAGGGTGACAGGCAGTAGGGGTGGAGGAGTTGTTGTACCTGCATGGCTCAGATACAGTTGCTTGTGTGTCCAATCTGCTTGTCAACATGACTGCTTACTTCGTCATATGCCATGCGCTTTCTGTAAAGGAAGTTGACTGTTCTCTGTAATGGTTCGCATGGGTGGCAGCTCTGTGCCCTGTGTTTCTGATAGCTGAGCAACACCCATAGGCAGAGCGCACGCTGCATGACAGGCTGCCCATCACTGGCCCCCTACTCACATGGAGGTGTAGAAGAACTGTGACAGGGGTGCTTGGTTGACCCAGCTGCCGTCAGCCAGTGGTGTGGCATGGGGGCAGTGGATGGCAGCCGCCTGGTCCGCATTCCTGGGCAGGCCTGCAGCTCCGTCGCACCGCCTCAGGGGGTTGGCTGGGCTGCCCCGGCCGACCTGCCTGTCCCACACGTGGGTGCTGCCAGGCAGCGGCGCCACGCCAACACTGCCACTGACAGGCTGTGAGGCAGTGTAAGAGAAGTAGTGGTCCCAGCCCACAGTGATGGCGCAGGAGCCAGCCAGGAAGGCCGGGTGCAGCGGGCCACAGGTGGTGAGCGAGTCGGGGCTGGCAGCGGCTGCTAGGCGGGCATACAAGCGCATGGCCTCGTCCATTGCAGGTGAGTCCACCAGTGGCTGCATGGTGAGGGGCTCAAAGTGCAGGCCCTGGTCCAGGCCCAGGTACTGGGTCAGGGAGGCCCAAATGTTCATCAGCAGGAAGGCGCCCGTGCAGTTGGCCTTCAGGGGTAGGCACAAGCCAGAGAAGGCAGGGGCTGCTGGCCTGGTGCCTGCAGCGCCTAGACCACTGCTAGCCTGGGCTGAGGGGGCCCTGCTCCCCAGGGTGTTGACCACAGCTGCCTGGGCCCACAGGCTGGTGTTGGTGGCCAGCTGCAGCAGCTGCTCCCAGGTCTCAGGGGGGGCCAGGCCCAGGGCGCTGAACAGGTCACGCCGGTAGAACATCACCAGGTATGCCCTGTAGCGGGTGCCATGGCAGTGCAGGCAGTGTTGCAGCCAGTGTCTCAGGAGCAGCACTGCAGCTTACCCACCCCGCATGTCACCTTGGGTGGAGGAGTCCACGCGGCTCCTTCATATTCTGTGACTGGTTCTCAGGTATGACCAAACCTACAAGTACCCAAGCAGCCAGCACTATGGTGACAGTGCCTTCTACACCACAAACACTGCTCTGTTCTTGGGCAATGGTTGTGAAACACACTGTCGTGTTAGCGATGAGCAAGGTAGCCAGTGGAAGATCAGCTGCTCCCACCTTGATAGGTGTTGTCATATCCAATCCACCAATAGAACGCTGTGCAGGGTAGGCAGCAGGCACATGCATCCACATAAACCACGGACTGACATGATGGAGGGATATTGCAGTCGAAGACGTGCAAGACCAGCACGTCATTCCCCACTCACATGTATCGAAAACTTGGACCTGAGTCACCACAAAAATTGATGCGTACTGTTCTTCATACACTGTACGATTGGTTGTCACGGGCTGCATAGCAGCAGACGATGGCATTTGACAGGGAGCTACAGCCAGCGTTAACAAACTATGGTGTGGCTGCACTGCCGCGCATGCCAGATGCTGTATCTGGCCTTGCTATGTCTGGCATACTGAATCTGGCATGAATTGCAGGAATATGCTGGCGGGGGCCTGTGCCCTTTGGAGGAGCCCACCAGGCCTGCAGACTGGAAGCCACCAGCAGGGCAGGTGGAACCAGCAGCGTGACCAGCCGGTGAGGGGCCTGATGTGGTGCCCTGTGGTGGGCCCCCGCAAGCCCACACAGGCCCCACGCAGCAGCCAGGCAGCCACACAGGCAGCAGCCTCGGAGCCTGGGCCCAGCACTCCCCTGCCAGCTAAGCGCAGCAAGCGCACCAAGGCTGAGCCTACCCAGCCCACCCAGCCCACTAAGGGCAAGGCTACCAAAGCCAAGCCAACACCACATCCAGGCAGGTGGCTGGACAGGGACTGCAATGCAGCGCTGAACATGCAGCGCATTGGGGAGAGCAGGTGGCGGCCGCTGGAGCTGTGTTACTGGCCTGAGCAGGGAGCTCTGCCAGCCAAGGGCAAGGAGTACCCAGGCCTGGGCTACAAGCGGGTGCGAGACAAGCCACCCAAGACCCAGCCGGCTGCAACGCAGTAGTGTGTGGGCCCCCATTCAAGCTGTCATCAGCTTACAATTAGTGCATGTTTTGTCATGCCAACTCTACGTCATAGCCCTAACGGGTTAGGCAATAGTGTAGGTGGTAGGCGACCATGACCATGTGTATGCCATGTATATGCCATGTATGCCATGTATATGCCATGTGCATGCCATGTGATGGGAACACCACACAGACAAAACACGTTTTGTAGTGGTCCACAACTAGTGTTCGACTGCAATGAAGGCTCAAGGTTGAGAGCCAAGGTCCTGTATCTGGCCTTCATTATCTTCTTGCTATGTCATCTTATGTGACTGACCTGCAGTCGGCTCACCGTGAAGCTAGGTTCCACAGTGTACCCCCTGCGGAGGTCCAGATAGTTGCGGATTCCTAGCAAGAACTCCGGCAGCCAAAGGTAAGACATGATGTAGATGGTGATGACACCCTGCATGCAGCCAGTGACATTGGCTTGCTACCCCATGTGGTGACTCCTTATATGGCAGGGGCTCGGACGCACCTCATTTTGTGGTTGGCAGGTGTGAAAGCAGGTAGCTTCGAGCTGAGCCTGAGAGACAGCGAAGGCTACGGTGGCATTGTTGCACGTCCATGCAGGTCCCTGCAAGCCCGATGTCTCAGCCCATGCGTCGACAGCAGCGGTCACGCATTGATTGTCAACTGCTCGGGCAGGCGATGGGGCAATGGTTGGTTGAGCTGCGATGAGTTGTGGCGTCCGGTCAAGCCCAGCGATCAATGCCCCAATCAAAACCGCCAGTGCGCCAGGTAGAAAGGCTGGCTGCATCCTGCTGCTGGGTGCAAGTAGCTCGTAGCAGCTGCGAGCTCCATTAGTGCGCCATCATCTGTGTGCTTCATCTTCTCTGGTGCAAAGAAGCGAGCAAGCAAACCATTGTGGGAGTGAGCACCTTGCGCGTGTAGCTATCTTATTAGCGCGGTGACATGCTACGTAGAGCTATGTCGCTGGGGGCAGTGATACGTGTATCGATACAGAAAATACAAGAAAATACAAGAAAAAACGTGTATTTTCTGTATCGATACAATACAGCGATACAGAGGCAACATGTCACGCGTGAAAGGAGCAGCGCAGCCAGTCTGCAGCCTGTCCTTGATGTCTGGGCAGCACGGCGACGTCGGAAAGTCAGGGCCTCCCAACTCTGATGTTCTTGCATGTAAAACCGGCACATGCGACCGACTGCTCCGGGAGCAGGCCAGTGGCTTTAGCCCCGCGCGGCACGCCTTTAGCGCGGACTCTATTAGTGGTTGCAACCAGCAGCTGCATCAAAGGCATCCACGCAACTTGCCGGCCGGCATTTGTATTTTTTAATACGATACGTGTATTTTTGTATTATACAAAAAATACGTATCGGTATCGATACACGTATCTTGTATTACCCATCACTGGCTGGGGGTAGTAGGTGTGTAGAGAGAGTAGTACGTAGCAGTGGGGTAGGTAGTGGGTGTAGTGGGTGTACCCGGTGAGAAGTGAGAACAAGTGAGAACAAGTCCAGCTGTTTGGTCTAGCTGGTGCATGTGGTCGACCTGGTGCATGTCTACCATGCTCAACACAGATGTAAGCACAGTCAGGGAGTCTGACATCAGGGAGTCTAGCATATCTTGCATGTTGTGTCTTGTTTTGCTTTGTGTCTCTCTCAGGCGCTCCCAAGTTGGGGTTGGTAATATGCATGCAAGTACTCTCTCAATACTGCATCGTTTTCGATAGCGTTCATCACATTGGTAGCTGCAAATCAATGCGCGTCATCTGACCATCAGCGCAAGCCATTGGAGTCCTTGGTCGTGTACTGCTACATGTGCCCGCGAACAAACCACCCCGGCGAGACGGGTCTCCTTGGCACGGTGAGCCACATCGCTGTGACCCCATCTACTTAGCGTAGTGAGCTGGTTGTGCACAAATGGAATGTCCGGCCAACACCCAACGCGATGCCTGCCGGGCGTGCAGGGCGCCTAGACGGGGTGATTGAAACAGAAATCTGTGCTCACTTCCGCGGAATACATCATTTGGGTCGGCGCTCACTAAGGTATCACCGGGTTACACCCCCCCCTCCTCCACTATGTCCCTCACTGTGTTGCACCCGCTGTACCCACACAAAAATGGCCACACTATGTTTGTTCTTGACTCAATAACGCATCTATTGAAACAAACCGCACGTTAAACAGCCCAGGCCTCTATCAGTTTGACATCTTCAAAGTGACATCATGTTCTCCAAGCAGAATCAGGGCTACGGGGCTGTGGGGTGGCAGTTGAGCTATGAAACTTTGCACGCAGGTGGATGGCATGTAGGGGAGTGTAACTCTCAGAGAAGCCGAGTCCAAACTCGGTCATGGTGTGGAGTTGTGCGACTGACTGCATGGCCATGGTCCTGAGATCGGCTAAGGGAGTTGGGGGTCACAGACCAAAGTGAGCTTTTGACATATCTGAGTATGAGCGTGTGTAACAATGTTCAAAAGGAGCCTAACCTAGTAAGTAGCATGCTGTAAGTCCGAATGGTCGAGCTGTGGCATTGCCCTCAAGGTATGGGGAGGAGGTAGGCTCAGTGCCACATTCCCGCAACCGCTCTCCGATCCGACTGCTGCTGTCGACGCGCATGCTTGTGTAGAGCAGCCTGAGCGACGCGGGCGGTCGTAGTGATGACTGCATGCTCCGCAATGGCTCAAATTTGAATCACCAACTTTGATGCTTTGCTGTGCACGGCCCACTGGCTGCATGATTATTCTGGATGGGTGAAAGGTAGCTGGCTGTGTTGGCTACATTGCGCACCATCTAGCATAATATTTGGCGCAGTGAGCGCAAAGTTACAGCCGTCCTACTACCAGGGGTATGTTTTCTGTTGGTTGGGGGCGCCCGACCTAACGTACTCACTCCTGATGGCTCTGGCCCTGAGATCGGCCCTGAGATCGGGAGATCGGCCCTAGATCGGGAGTTGGGGTCGGGTGTTCCCAACTGTTTAAAAATGACAGGAAACCGACCCCTGGTAGTAGGACGGCTGTAACTCTGCACTCACTGCGCCAAATGTTATGCTAGATGATTCACAATGTAGCCAACCCAACCAGCTACCTTTCACCCATCCAGAATAAATATACACTGAGTAGGCCGTGCACAACAAAGCGTCAAAGTTAGTGATTCAAATTTGAGCCGTTGCGGAGCATGCAGTCATCGCTGCGACCGCCCGCGTCGCTTAGGCTGCTCAACATGAGCATGCGCGTCGGCGGCAGCAGTCGGATCGAAAAGCGGTTGCGGGAATGTGGCACTGAGCCCACCTCCTCCCCATACCTGGAGGGCAATGCCACAGCTCGACCATTTTGACTTACAACATGCTACTTACTACGTTGAGCTCCTCTCAGACATTGCTACAAACACTCATACTCAGACAAGCCAAAAGCTCACTTTGGTCGGTGACCCCCAACTCCCTTAGCCGATCTCATGACCAGGGCCATGCAGTCAGTCACACAACTCCACACCATGACCGAATCAGGACTCGGCTCCTCTGAGAGTTACACTCCCCTACATGCCATGCACCTGCGTGCAAAGTTTCATAGCTCAACTGCCACCCCACAGCCCCGTAGCCCTGATTCTGCTTGGAGAACATGATGTCACTTTGAAGATGTCAAACTGATAGAGGCCTGGGCTGTTCAACGTGCGGTTTGCTTCAATAGATGCGCCAATGGGTATAGAACAAACATTCCATGGCCATTTTCCTGTGGATGCAGCGGGTGCAACACAGTGGAGGACACAGTGGAGGAGGGTGGGTGTAAGCCGGTGATACCTTAGTGTGCGCCGACCCAACTGGTGTATACGGCGGAAGCGAGCATGGAGATATGTTTCAATCACCCCGTCTAGGCGCCCTGCACGCCCGGCAGGCATCGCGATGGGTGTTTGCCGGACATTCCATGTGTGCACAACCCGCTCACTGCGCTAGGTAGATGGGGTCACAGCGATGTGACTCACCGTGCCAAGGAGACCCATATCGCCGCTGTGGTTTGTTGGCGGGCACATGTGGCAGTACGCGAGCAAAGACTCCAATGGCTAGCTCTGATGGTCAGATTACGCGGACTAAACCGCCAACGCCAATGTGACAAACGCTATTGAAAACGATGCACTATTGAGAGAGTACTTGCATGCATATTACCAACCCCATGTTGGGAACACCTGAGTTGGGGGTCACAGAGCAAAGTGAGCTTTTGCCTTATCTGAGTATGAGCGTTTGTAACACTGTCGTAGATGAGCTTAACCTAGTAAGTAGCATGTTGTAAGTCAAGATGGTCGAGCTGTGGCATTGCCCTCCAGGTATGGGGAGGAGGTAGGCTCAGTGCCACATCGCCGCAACCGCTTTCCTATACGACTGCTGCCGCCGACGCGCATGCTCATGTAGAACAGCCTACGCAACGCGGGCGGTCGCAGCGATGACTGCATGCTCCGCTACGGCTCAAATTTGAATCACTAACTTTGACGTTTTGCTGTGCACGGCCTACTCAGTGTATATTAATTCTGGATAGGTGGAAGGTAGCTGGCCGGGTTGGCTACATTTTGAGCCAGCTAGCATAATAGTTGGCGCAGTGAGTGCAGAGTTACAGCCGTCCTACTGCCAAGGGTCGGTTTCCTGTCATTTTTAAACAGTTGGGGTCGCCTGACGCCATGTGGGCCTGAAGTTGAAGATGAAGATGTTGGGAACAGGGACATGTCCCTGTTCACGAGTGATGTGCACCCATCTATGTGCAGCCATAGACTCCATCACGGAGTTGTGCCCACCTACGCCGCAGTGGTCCATGCCAATTAAATCCAAGCGAGTTCATGACCACATCTCACGGCACCTCTTGCAGGCGGTACATGTTCCCCAGGTTGCTAATTTACTAATGGCTACAATGATGCAGATGAAACTATCTAGACACCCGCACACAATGCCATGCAGCAGCATACCCTGCCGCTGCGCCCTGTCAACTGTGGGTGATGAGATTCAAGGCTTCACTCGAGCTTCGTTAGCCTCAGAAAGGCAGGTCATCAGTGTGAGAACACTGACTGGTTGCAGTTACAATGAGCTGTAGTGAAGAGATGCTGCTGGCATGCCTGCCGCTCCTGCTACTGGACCGGTTACTCAGTAGCTTGGTACTCGTCTCGTTTGAATGCTCGTCACAGCGCTTGTCTCACTCCAACACAATATAGGCCGGTCAGGCTAGTGGCATGAGTCCATGGGGCGCTCCACACTCTCGCCGAAGAGCTGCAGCTCCAGTGCTGGGTGCTGTTCCAGCCCAGCCACCTGCCCGGCTGTGGGGCTGGCTGGGAAGTGCCAGGAGCTGGCTGTGAGGGTCCAGGCCCTGACTGGCAGGGCAGCTGGGGGGGGCTGGGGGACGCCATGTCAGACCCCTCAATGTCTTTCCGTGCCGCTATTTTCAAGCTGGACCACAGCTTAAGCAACAGGAGTGCGCTCCTTCGCTACCGCGCTCAGCACCATTGCCAGCCTATCTCTAAACCCCTTCACCCCATCAGTAGCAGCATCGGGTTATTTTACCCACCAGTAGCACCATCCCCGTCACCTGGGCCTGCCACCGTGAGAAGCTCCACCACCCTGAACGACCTTTCTCCCTTTTGTGGAGTCAGCTCATGCAAGCACTGCTGCCTCACCGTGGCTTGAGCACCCTGTTGCTGTCTAGGAAAGGCGCTGCATGCCGCATTGGGTGGGGAACAGAGCTGGGGAACACCAGGAGGCATTGCCTTGGCCCCGGCCTGGTGGTGGTCAGTGTACGTCACGGCGTCAGGGCCAGGTCCGACTCATACCCTTGCGGGTCAGGGTGCAGCCTCTTCATGGTCTGCATCACCTGTGGTCAATGGAAGGCAAGCAGGCATCGCCAGCCATCTCCCAGCGAACAGGGGAGGTGCTAGGCTTGGGGTAGCTTGTGCCTAACTTTGTGAACTGCAGGGTTTGTGGCACGGGGGTTGTCTGAGCGCAACACGTTGGGGAACAGGCCGGCCACACACTGTGACAATTCAAAACCCACCATTGGGGCCCCGCCCTCACCACCACTGTCACCATGTGTGCGGATTCTGACCACCACCACCACCACCACCACCACCACCACCACCACCACCACCACCACCATGTAAATCATCACCACCACACTACCACCGCCCACCACCACTGCCAATCAGCATCAGCAACAACAAGGCTGAGGAGGTGACATCCAGCCAAGTGTGTTAAACGGCAATGCACCATAAGACAGGCAAAGCATCAGGCGAAAGGGTGTGGAGCATGGCAGGCGCCAGTATGCATGTGGTGGCCTGCAACAAAGATGCAGTCAGTGAGTCCATGGACTCACCGCATGGTGGACAGGGTTGCGTTCCTTCATGCGCTGTTTCACTTGAAAGTTCTCAGAGGCCCTGCAGGAGCCGACATCGCTCTTGTATGCCACATGGTGTTTATGTGGTCGCTGTCACCAGCTCGTTCAGCAGACAAGCCAGCACATCCAGCCACCACCACTTCAACGCCACTGGCGCCCAGCACCATCAGCTGCACCAGGCCTCTCCATGTCACATCTAAATTGAACCAATTCTTGACGACAAACTGCTTACATCTACACCAATGGCAACTGCTGCCGCTGACTGCCTGACTCCCTGCCCCCTCCAACAAAAGGTGCACCACACCCCAAGGCCACCTCCCACCATTTCAGCTGTTTGTAGCAGCCCCAGAGCTTGTTGATGAACCCAGCATTCTGGAGCACCGCCACTTGACTGGCTGACAAGTCGCCGCCATGCTGGCGCACTGCTGCCTTGAGTTGGTGCAGCAGAGCTGCAGCCAGGGTGGACAGGTAAGCAAGGTGACGAAGACCTCGAGCTACTCCAAAGCCAGGGAGGCACTGGAGCTGCCCCAGCAGCGTTACAGCTGGCCAGCTCGGACCCACCAGCCAAGACTTGCCGCTGATGGGTCCTGACTCAGCAGCAGGCTCACAGAATGACAAGAGCGGGCCTTGAAAGCAATGGCATCCAAACGATTTCAAAAAGCAGTGACAGGGTGTTTGGTTACAATGCCCAGCACAGAACGTATGAAGTGCAAGCGCCAGGTGCGCAGCAGAGTGCAGAGGGTGAAGTGGATGCGCATGAAGGTAGAAGTAGCATAGGTGGGAGTGAGAGTGGCCCTAGATTGATAGTAAGGCAGTTTTAGTTCGTGCTCCTCAGTAGGGCCTTGACTGCATTCGTATGGTCGAGGCTCCCCCTTTATACAAGGGGTCATGCTCCCTTGGGCTAGAAGAGGAAGAACAAGAAGAAGAAGAACAAGAACGAGAACAAGAAGAAGAAGAAAAAGGAGATGGAGCCTGCTCCGGTAATCACCGGCTCGCACTTAGGGAGGAGTTACTGCCTGGGGCGCGGCCTGCTCACACCACTCCCTCGTGCTGTGCTCACCTGCTTTCAGTCGACCCTCAAAGTGGCACAGACCGTGGTACAGCACAGCTCGCTCCAGGCATGAGCCACCCATCTCGGTTTGGAAGGTCTGGTGGCCGCCCTTGCTGTGTGGTGAGGTGCTGAGGATGACTTGGTACAAGGTGTGAGCCCTGGGCGTCCCAGGGCCAGCGGCAGCAGGGGCTCGGGCGTCAGGGTCAGGGGCAAGGACAGCAGCAGGGCAAGCCTTGTAGGAGTACCCCTGCCTTGGCATTGACAAACATATGCTTCTGACACAAACGCGGTAGGCTGGCTGTCATCTGCATCCATCCATCCTCACCCATCCTCACCCATGCCATCAGCACCCATGCATCTTTCAAGGTGTTTTTGGAGTCGGTGGCTTGGACATACAAATGGAAACAATAGATAAGGAGCATAAAGCAAGCCTGGTTCCTGCAAGGTTTCAAATTGACCATGGATGATAGCAAGACATAGTCCAAGCCCTTGGCGCACACAGCCTCCTTGGCATGCGGTTGCAACGGTGCAGGTTCAGCTAAACCCATGTTGAAGCAGGGATGCATGGCCTCATGCAAGTGCTGAGCAGGCACCAGTGACGCCCTCCGCTCACCTGTTTTGCAGGCACAGCCCGCAGCGCCCCTCAGAGTCAACCACTTGGTGCCGCTTGCTGCCAACCAGCTTGCAGCGATGGCCAGGCGCCGGAGCGCTTACGGTGTCGTCCTCGAAATCCGCGTAGTCCAAACCTGCGGGTATCAGATCCCGGCACGGGTCAAGGCCACAGCACCCAGCTCATTCCGTTCAACTGAGCTAGACGCACATCACCTGTTGCGTAAGAGCGGGATGCATCACGCACGATGTCTGAACCCGGCATGGGTTAACACCACAGCACCCGGCTCATTTTGGTTGCCTCAAAAGGATGTGTGAGCACAAACCTTGGCGGAGCAGCAGGCTATCGGAATCGCCGACTTCGTACACAGCGGCTAAGCTAACTTCAAGGCCAGGCATCGTCTTCAGCCGCGTTTTGGTGCCTGACGCGGCCTCGCAGGACACCCATTGCATGCTAGCCACGGCTTCGCTGCGCAGGCAGTCAGGCAAGCAAAACACGAAGCACCGGCATATGAACATTCCCACCGGCAGGCTCATTCAAAGCAGTACCATTCTCACATAGGGATCGCTACCTGACATGGCTGGTGATGAGATGGTGGGAAACATTTGAATTCAGCTCTGAAGTACTCCATAAGCAGGACATCAATCAGCTGCTTTGGCCCTCTGGCCCTCTGAGCCATTCTAGTTTGCACAGCAAGTGCCATGGCTGCAAGCATGGCCCAGCCCCACCTGCTGAGCCGCATGCTGTTGGCTGCCCTGAACAGCTGAGCCGTGTCCGGATCATCACGGCCGTCAGCTTGTGGGTCGAGGCACTGCGTCACAGCACTGCACCATCAGGCATGCTGGCAGCTGGCATGCATGCTGTGAAGTTGTTAATGAGGTACGTTAACTGTCCATGTGGTTTGCCAGATAGGGATCTTGGTGGCTGGGTAGCGACTGGATGCCTTGCCTGCAGCCACCCCTCCCCCTTCCCCTTCCCCTGACACACAGCATAGCTAACTGCATAACAGATGTGGTCAGCCATAAAAGCTTGCGTGGCTGCATGGAGCGGTCAGCATGCCAAGCACCGCTGCAACAGCACCGCAGCCATGCAGCCAAGGTGCTTTGCTTGGGTGTGTGTATGTCCATGTGAATGCCGGTGCATGAGCAGATCATGGGAAGACCTGTGATGGTGGGTGTTGCGTGCTGTCGCAGGTCTGAGTACTTTTTGCCTTGTGCTGGCAGCCCCAACAGGGTCAAACCACCAGCACAGCTACAGCACCATCATGCCCACCCTAACAGTCTCTAAGGCAATAGCCCTTACCAGCAGCAGCAGCTGCTGGCAGTACAGCTTGAATTGTCCCAGGGGGTCCTCCCCGTCTCCCGCCCGCACCAGGCCGGCCTGCAGCCACCAGCACCACCGTCAGCCTGATGTGGCTGCTTGGCCTTGCCCCTTCGCCCCTTACCCAGCAATCCTGCATTCCCACTGCCTCCGCCTGCCTCACCTAGACCTGCTGCTGCCCGGGACCTAGACAGCTGTTGCACCCTGGGGCCTTGGTCACCCTGCACCTCACACTTAGGCTGTGTGTGCCATGACTTGACTGTTGCCTCACAGTGGCCACATGTGCATTTCTACCACTCTGAGCTCAACCAGCAGGCATAGCTGCCACTGCTGATGCCATTGGCTCTGTAGCTGTTCCTCCACTGCTGCCACTACCACTGCTGCCACTGCCGCTGCTGCTACTGCTGCTACTACTGCCACTGCTGCCACTCCTGAATGATGGTGGTTTCGTGCTGCTGCTACTGGTGCTATGCATAAGGATGGGTGAGTTGGTCAAGCCACTGGGACCACTCACATTGTACATGAGGTCTCTGGCCACAGCACCTTCTGCAGCCTCCTCTTCTCCATCAGACACTACAAAACCGTCAAGGTTTCTATCCTCATCCTCTCCCTCCTCTCCCTCCTCCTCCTCCTCCCCCTCCTCCTCCTCTTCCTCCTCTTCCTCCTCCCCCTCCACTCCTCCATCGTTCCAAGTGGTGTTGGGGCCAGCACCCCGGCCCTTGCGCCCCTTTTCAGCAGCCAGCTGCCTCAACGCTGCCAGGCGCTGGGCCCTGTCATCCACAGCCCCAGCACCTGCTGGCAACCTACCTGCAGGGCCCTTCTGCCCCGACCTCCTGCATCCCCCATCCTCCTCATCATCAGACTCACTGCAAAGCTCAATCACCTCCTCCCCTTCCTCCCCCTCCTGCCGCTCCTCCCCATCCTGCCCCTTCTCCCCCACATGGCCAGGGCCACTGCAATCATCGTCTGACTCTGCAGCCACCAGGGAGGGCTGGCCCCGGCGCCTAGCCTGGCGTTGGCTCCTTGGGCTGCGCTGAGCCGCCCCTCCCCCTTCATCATCACCAGCCGCCTCCCTGACCTCATCAACAAGCTCCACATCATCCTCCAGATCAGCATCATGTGGTGTGAGGGGCAAGGTTCCAACTCCCCTTGACCTCGTCTTCTTTTCTGCCCCTGCCTCTGCCCCTGCCCCTGCCGCTGCCGCTGCTGCTCCCAGCGTTGCTGCGGAGTCATTCCCTGCCCAAGCCAGGCTTCCTGCCTGTCCCTGCCCCTGGGGAACTTCACCCGGCTGCCTCAGTCGCTTCAATCGGCGGCCAGCCCCTAGCAGTGCCGGGCCTGGTTCCTGGGCAGCCACCCTTGCCAGTGCTGGCCCGGGGCCATCATACAAATCCAGCAGTTCGGATGCTGCCTCCTCTTGCCACTGCTGCTCTCGCCGCTGCCCATGCTTGCTGTAAGTGCGCGGACCACTGCCTGACAAGGGGGCAGACGGTGAAGGGTGTGCTAGGGCTGCAGCAGCGGGCGGAGCGCTGGGCCCAGGGGCAGGGCCAGCAGCCGGGGCTCGGTGCCATGGGGCTGATATGGTAGGCAGGTGGTGGGTAGGAGAAGACAAGGAGGGATGGGGCTGGGTGGAGGGGGCAGGGGGTGGCTGGGGAGTGGGGTTGGGTGGGGATGCACTGGGCTGTGGTAGCGATGGGGGTTGGAGGGCCTCTGACTCCAGCAAGCCAAGGGGCCCCACCTCCGCATCATCCAGCTGGGTCAAATCAATTGTCTCAACCACCCCAACCACCTCCCCGGCAGTTCCAGGTTGAGTCAGTGTTGTAGTACCAGCCTTTGGCCTGGGTGGTAGCGGTTTAATGCTTGCAGGGTCCACAGCCTCATCATCACTCAGGACTGAGCATCTCCGCCTTGATGCACGTGCCCTTGCTCTACCCACCACCATCACCCGTTCCTCCTCCTCTTCCGCCGCCGCCACCGCCTCCTGCCCCCACACCGCCTGGTCCTCCCCCTCCTCTTCCCCCACAGCCCGGCGCCGCTTGCTGCTGTGGGCACCCTGCACTGTTTCATTTGGTTTCACGGGGGGCTGTGCCCTTTGGAGGTGCCCTTTGGAGGCTTGCCCTTTGTGGGTGTAGGGGAGCAGGAGGCCAGGGCTATGAGGGGCCGGGGACCCCTGCCCATCAGCCGCCCCCTGCCCTGCCCCAGGCTGCCGCTCCACGACCTCCACAAGCCCCTCCCCTCCCCCAACAGCGTCCAGGTGGTCACAAGCAGTGCCAGCAGCTGAATGTGGAGCCGGGTCCCCAGCTACCAGCCGTGCTTGCACTGGTGCCTGGCACCCAAGCACCTCGATGCGTGTGGCGGGCTGCTGCGGGACACTGGAGGTGGGCAGGGAGTGAGGGGAGTGACCCCGTGAGGGTGTTGATGCAGGAGGCTGCCGCTGCAGCCACCCCTTACTGCTGGCTGTGGCTCCCTTCACAGCCCCCCTCCCTCGACACAGCTCTTTCACAACAAGGCTGCTGCTGCTGCTACTCCCGCCAGCGCTGCCATTCTTGCTGGGGCTACTGCTGCACTGGCTGGCATTCAGCCTCCGCCTAGGAGCAGCACGTTGTTCAGCGCTGCTGCTGCTGGTGCTATGGTCGCCGCTTTTCCTGCCGTTGCTGTTGCTGTCACTGCTGCTGCTGCTGCTGCTGCTGCTGCTGCTGCTGTTGCCATGAGTGATGCGCCGAGGCTGCCGGAGCCTGTACCTCTGCTGGCCATGTGCTGTACCTCTGCCATGCGAGGGCTCAGATGGGAATGACCCCCTGCCACGCTGTGCTGTCCTGCCGCGCTGTGCGGCTGTCACGGCACGCATGACCTGCTGCTGCTGTGGCGGAGGCGAAGGGAGCAGCACTGCCTGGGAGCGTGTCAGGCGGCGTTGGCAAGGTTGTGGGGCCTGTGCTGCCTGGTCCTCGCCTCGACATGCAGCTGCAGATGCGCGTGCAGCCTGGTGGCGCTGAGCCTGCCGCCTGTGGGCTCTATGCAGTGGTTGGTCCTGGGATGTGAGCCCACTGCTGCTGCCATTGCCGCCATTGCCTCCTCCCTCGCTGCCTCCTCCATTCTTGGAGGCGCAGTCACTGTCACCGTCACTGCTGCTGGGCAGGTGAGCAGGCATACGGTGTGCTGTGTTATGAGATGGGCTAGATGTGGGTTACAGGGGCGTGACTAGGCACAGCCTGCAATTTGGGGATACACACCATGCACTCAAGGTGCAATGGTAAGAGTTGGAAATGGAGATGGGGGCCATATGCACGGCCTGCTCCTCTCCACCAGTCACTATAAAACGCACAGGGCGATGCTAACCTGCTGCTGTTGCTAGACTTACCCACCTCCAAGAAAGTCCATGTCGCCTACATCGCCAGGGACACACAAGCTGTCTGTGCCTGAAGATGTCACAGCTCGGCTTGTCTCTGCGTCAAAGCTCGTTAGCGGCAACGATGTACGCCCGCGCAGATTGTACAGTAGTTTCGTACGTTGTCGTGCATCATTTGTGCGAACTTAAATAATTGAAAAGCAAAGAATGAAGCAGGCTGAAGTCTATTCAGCAATTAAGGTCTTTACAATGTATCAAGTGAAGACCCAACTGCCGCTGGAGGCTGACTGGTGGCTGGCTGGGTGCAGGCGCCGCTGCTGTTCTCCTATGAGGGCACAGTCACCAGCCTGGACACAGCCAACCTCCAGGTGAGGGGTGAGGTGGGTGAGGATGGTGAAAGCAGTGAAGGGATGAGGGTGTGGAAGGGGTGAGGGTGTGGAAAGAGGTGAGGGTGTGGAAGGGGATGAGGGTGTGAAAGGGTAGTGCTAGTGCATGAGTTCCGTACCAGTCGAGTCAACGCTGCCCGCACCAACGAGGTTGGAGTCCAAGAAGAGAGTCCTTCAGGTGAGAGACCTCAAGTGCATTTGCAGTGTAGGAGTGGCCATTACATAATTGTATATTAGCCTCTCATATCAAAACTAGCCTATACTATACCCTTCACCGTTTAGACGCCAATGCAGGTGGCTGCACCTGGTGCGCAGCATGGCGAAGCAGTTCTGGATCAGGAGAGCTTGCATAGGGTAGTGCTCGAGCACTCCTGGGGTCAGGGAGACAGTCCCAGCCTAGGTTTGGGACACACACCGGTCACTACCTGTTGCGGAGAAGTGTAGGGGCTCCCCAGGATAGCGATACAGGTTCACTGAAGAGCCAATTGAATGATGGCCATGGCTGCAGCGACCTCCTGCAGCGACTTCCACAGCCTGTGCAGCCCCACCTTCCCTCACCAGAGCCTCCATTTATGTCTGACCACTTGGGGCCACTAGCGGGACTACTCAAGATGGTGTTAACAAACTGTGTGGAGTATACCCAATGCACATGGCACATGCATATAGCATGGACGCCTGCCACCTAAACCATTGCCTGAGCCGAACAACATCAGGTTCTACAACTGAGACGTGTGCAGCCCCGTGTCATCGATGACGAGGACCCCGGCCTTCAAATAGGGTGCTGAAGTGCAGGGGCCGAGGCAGGCGGGGGGCTGGGTGTGTGTGAGTACGGGCGAGGCAAGCTGAGGGCAGTGCTGAGCTGTCAGATGCAGCTACATGCTCGGCCCAGCGCCTGCTGTAACATGGAGGGGCTGTCGGCGGGTGCGGTTTTGCAATACACTGTGATGCTCATCCTAGAGTCAGGATTGTTCGCAACACGGCCGAGGAAGAGCTCCCATTTATGTAGGCCCAGCCCATAAATGTTTCCCCACTCATGCAAAGAATCCTAATGCATTTTGTAAAAAAACAAAGGCAAGAAAATCAAGCGCGCAGCGTGTATCACATAAGGAGATGAACGCGTGCGAGGATGGGTAGACGACAGTGCTGAGGGCGACCGTCTCGCTCTCTGGAGGGATGAAATGGTGTGCAGCATCGCGCCGCATTGAATTGATATGGAAGTAGTTGACAGCACGATGAGGCCACATCGTTGCATACGCGTACAGGCATCGGGACCTGCTATAGCTGCAAGAGTAGCCCAGCGAAACTAGTTTGCAGAAGGGGGGTTGACGTATGTGCTTGTATTTGCATATAGGCTCTCTCTTTTTCGCAAGCGTCGCAAGAGCGACGACGAAGACGATGAAAACGATGATTCAGAGAGCGAGAGCCTTGAATTGACCACCTCGCATTTGCGAAAGCGAGGAGGAGCGCACGGCGCTCCTCGGCCGTCGCTGGATACATGGTTTGAGGCTCGTAAAGCCCGGTAAGCTTCCCTAACAGACTTGCAGCAACTGCATTGTTTGTCCGAAGCCTGTACCTGTCTGCCTTCCTGCAGGACGGCTGTGGGGTTAGATGACACTACGACGACCAACAGGCTACAGGTCACCAAGGCTGGCGTAACCATGCTCATCAACCGGACATACATAGTCATTAAGCACTTGGGGTCTGGCACCTATGGCCAGGTGAAGCTAGCGTTTAACTTGCGCAACAGAAAGCTATACGCCATCAAGTCCCTGCACAAACCCGCCTGTCTGGCAGCAATGGCAACCAGCCTGTCAAGGTACAGTGCACCGCAGTCAAAGCCCACCAGCAAGTACACTGCCAGCAGCTGATCCGCTCTGAATGTGTGATGTATTGCTGTGCTTGGAGTACCGCAGGGGCAGGAGTCTCCAACGTAATCGCCGCAGCATCAGCAGCGTCTCAGCCATGCAAGCCAATGCCGTGTCTGGATCAGTGCCAAGTGCCAATGCAGCAGCAGAGGGCGTGAAACCCTGGCCATCCCTGCAGCCTAGAGCCGACAGCAGCACATATGCGGTGCAGCCAGCTCAAACAGCTCCCCAGCCTCACAGTGAGCTTAGGTTGGCCACCCCAGTACAGCAAGCCCAGCCACCTCAGCCCCATCCACCGCAGCCAGCCCCACCTCAGCCTCCCCCACATCAGCCCCAGCTACCTCAACCTCAGCAGCCTCAGCTGCAGCACCCCGAGACTGAACGCCAGCCAATGGACAGCCATCCACCACCATCACCTACTCCCACCCAGGCCTTCACCATGGGCTCCCGCCCCTCTGCCCCCCCCGGTCAGGCAGGAGGAGCTGTGGGGGCGCGGAGGGTGGGTCCCCGCGCCATGGGGCGCTACCAGTACAGCAGCGCAGCAGGCGGGGCATTCACAGGAGCCAGCCCCAGTGTGGCCGGCATGGCTGGTGCGCATGGGGCTGGTGGGCCCAGAGCTCCGCATGGCTCAGCCTCCTTTCCGCCGGCACACCCTGCTACTGCCGCCACGGGTGTCGGCGGGCAGCAGGCATGGAGCCAGGGAAGAGTTGGCATGGCGGCCAGCTGGGGGCCTCCCCCCAGCAGCTCGGGGCTGGGAGTCAGCAAGCAGGTTGGCTGCTTGGTGCAGCAGCAGGGCCATCTGCCTGGCACCTGGAATGGTGCGCCAGGTACGGCTGCAGCTGAGCCCTCGGCCCATGTCTGCCCTCCAGCGGCAGCAACAGCCACTGGGATGCAGCTGCCACCGCCTGCCCTCATGCCTGCTGCTCTGCTGCCCCACCCCACCAACCAGCCCAGCCCCACACTGGCCACTAGCCCCTGCATGGAGCTGCAGGCCAGGGCCCAGCAGTCCTCCCCTGGGATCTCCACATGGAGCCATGGAGGTGCAGGCGCCCTTCAGGCTGTGCAGGGCAGTCCAGCTGGCCTGCACAACCCTGCCTCTGCTTCTTCCCTAGCCCCCGCTCCTGCCCCAGCCCCTGCCCCTGTCCCTGACGAGCAGCCTAAGAGAGATCAGGGCGCAGCACCGCCCAGCTCAGCAGCTCATAGGAGCAGCTCATGGAGCAAGGGGGGCGCCCGCCGGCTGCACAGCCTGCTGAGGAGGGGGGAGGGCCAGGCTTGCTCCCCTGCCCCGTCACATCAGCAGGAGGAGGGGGAGCAGGGCTTGAACCGAGGTAGCAGTGGAGCACAGCAGCGGGCAGAGGAGTTTGTGCGGGAGATTGCCATCATGAAAAAGCTGAGCCACCCAAACATAGTGCGGCTGGTTGAGGTCATAGACGACCCCGGGAGCGACAACCTGCTGCTGGTGAGAGGTGCCAATGGGAGGTTGGGATGCGCTCCGATGGTGCTAGTGACTTGCATGAGGACAGCTGCTGGCTCCACACCCCGCCCCCCACCTCGCCCCTCAGTCTCGGCACCCCCCTGGCCCTCACCCTCACCCTGCCCCCCCAACTCTCACCCTGCTCCTCGCCCCACACGCCACCCTGGCCTTTGTCACAACCCGGACCCGGACCCTGGCCCTGACCCTGACCCTGGCCCTGACCCTGGCCCTGGCCCTGGCCCTGGCCCTGACCCTGACCCTGACTCTGGCCTTAACCACCCCCCTGGCCTGACCCTGACACTGGCCCTGACCCTGACCCCCTACTCCTTCAGCCAACCTCCTGCCACTCAGGTCATGGAGTATGTGGAGGGCGAGTCCCTTCATCCTCGCCGCATTGACGCCCTGCACTGGCACCCTGTACCTGAACCTGAGGCCTGGAGGCGGGCTCGGGACGTGCTCCTGGTGCGCCGGGTGCCTGCCTCTTGTTGGCCCTGCGTGCGTGGCATGCATTGGACACTGCTTGGAAGCTGTGCGTGTGTAGCGTGCATTGGACACTGCTTAATGGCTGTGGCTCAAGCTGCTCAACTGCTGCCCAGCAGTGGGCCACTCAGTGACATGTGGAGTGTGCGCATGAAGCTACAGGGGGCTGGGTGGCTGAAATCAGGCTAGAGGGTAGAAGGTATGGCCATTACCTGGCTTCAAGGGTGATGCATGCACTGCCTGCTTGCATGATGCAGGGACTGGACTATCTCCATGTGCATGGAGTAGTGCATGGCGACCTGGTAAGACTAGTGCACGGACTAGCTCTCTCTACATGCTGTAGCTGCTTGCTTGCCACCCGGCTTGTTTGCTGTGGCGCTGCATGTGCTTAGTCTCTGGTGCAAACTGAACCATGCAATTGAATTAACAGCATGCACTCTCAGCCATGCTTGTCATGCCATGCAGAAACCAGCAAACCTCATGCTGGACGCCAACACCCACCAGGTCAGGAGCAAGCTGCTGCTGAGTTGCACCGTGGGCCAGGGGCTGTGACTCCCTACCCGACCCAGAGGTCCCCAGACCTGCAGTGCCCAGCCACCCTTGCACAGCCTTGAAGGGGAAGTCACAGGGGACACCTAGGATGATGCAAGACAGGGCAGGAGGGCTGACTGGTGAAGCCTAGGGGGGCCCAGGCCAGCCCCAGGCCAGCCCCAGGCCAGCCCCAGGCCAGCCCCAGGCCAGCCCCAGACCAGCCCCAGACCATACTTGACTACATCAGTAGTACATTAATACATTAGTAGTACATCAGTGGTCTGTGCCACGAACGGGGGAAGTGGGGTTGCTGTGTCGCGCAGGTCAAGATCGTGGACTTTGGCTCTGCGGTGCTGACAGGGGGTGGCACGCCGGGCAGCTCCCTGCCCCCTGCGGGTGTCATGACCTGCACCCCAGCCTTTAGGTCGCCAGAGACGCTGCAGTCAGGCTATGTCCCCAGCTTTGAGGTGCGGGCAAGCCTGGAGGAAAGGCAGTAGTAGTCTGTACATCCTAAGGAAAAGAACCATTTTCCCTTGCCTTAGCATTGAGGGCGGGCCTAGGGGTTGGGCAGGTGTTCTAAGGAAAAGGTCGAACCCTTCCTAGTATCTAAGCCTGGATAACCTTCAAGCCCTTTCTAATGGGTCATGTGGTTATGCGTTATGTCCACTGCATGGCTGCATGGGGGCGCATGGGCGGCATGCATATGAGCATGTGATGCATGCAGATGGACATGTGGGCACTTGGCGTCACCATCTTCTTGTGGGTGTTTGGCCAGCTGCCCTTCAATGGTGCCATGCCCTTCCTCATCTATGAGAGCATACGGCGCCAGGAGTTGAACATCCCCACTGCCCTGTACACAAGCGAGGAGCTCAAAGACTTCCTGGGCAAAGTGTTGAACAAGGTGCAGTAGCCCAGCTTTGGTGGCCAGTGCACTGACATGATGAGAGGTACTTAGGGTCAGGGTTGGGGTTGGGGTTGGGGTGAGGGTTGGGGTTAGGATAACTGTTGCAATGGCTGTAGTGCCAGCGAGGGCATCTATCACACTGTGGGGCTGCATCACCTGAGCCCACTGATGAGAGGCAGCGGCAACAGTAGCGTAAGGAACAGCGGCAGCAGCAGCAGCAGCAGCAGCGGCAATATCAGCAGTGGCAGCAGCAGCAGCGGTAGCAGTGGTAGCAGTAAGGACTTGCATGAAACCTGTTACAGCCCCCAATGTGTCATGGACCTACCTCATATTTAGTATATTTCTGTAATGGGACTGGATATAATGCACACTGCCCTCCCTCCTGCTGTCCCTTATACAAGCATCTGCACCAGGCACAGGGTGATGCAGAGCACAGCCGCAATCATTAGATGTTTAGTCACCAGCACCAGCACTATGATCACCATCATCATCAGCAGCAGCACAACCATCATGATGGTCACCCCCCTGCTGCCACAGGACCCCAGGCGCCGCCTTGACGTGGTGGGCGCCCTCCAGCACCCCTGGATCACTGGGCGGGGCCGGGCCCCCCTGCCCATCCTCCCCCGCCCCCCTCCCTCCACCCCCCACCCAGAGTGCATGGACATTGATGAGTCCTTGTCCCCAGTGGGTAGGCGCGCTGCAGCCAGCAGGCAGCAGGCAGATGCAGCACAGGCAGGGGCAGGCGCCCGGACCACTTCTGCAGCTCCTCAGCTGGTCAGGGAAGCATGGACAGGCAACGCAAGCCATGAAGGCCAGCAGCCACATACCTCGCATACCTCAAACCAGGTCTCGCCAGCCATGGTCGGCTTGACAGCTCAGCCCACGCTTGTGCTGCTGCCACCCCAGGAACATCAGCAGCAGCAGGATCAGCAGGATCAGCAGGATCGGCAGGATCAGCAGCAGCAAGGCAGTGGAAAAGTACCAGCCCAACCTCCAGCCTTGCTTCAATTGCAGCGTAGCCACCGACGGTCCGGGGCGTCCAGCCCCACGCTCAGGTGCCCCCCTGCCCTCACCCCACCTGACCCAAGCCACAGCCCTGACCACAGCCCCTGCCACCAGCTTGGTGCTTCTGCTTTGCACAGCAGCCCCCTCTTTCAAGCCTCCTACGAGGCCCCTGCCTCCCTGCTCCCCTCAAGCCCCACAGCAGCCACAGCAGCAGCAGGAGCTGGGCCTGCAAGCCTGCGCCTGACCACTGCGACTCTGCCAGGGGCAGCAGCAGCAGCAAGCAGTCCGACGAGGGGCCCGCTGCTGCAGCGTCACCCAGGCGGGGAGGGGTGCCTGTCCCCTTCCTCCCGCTCCTGCAGCGAGCTGCCTGGCCTGGGGCGCGCCTGGACGGCTGTGCCGGCAAGGAGCTGCCAGCAGGCGGCAGCCAGGAGCAGCATCAGCATTGACGGCCCACAGCTCCCCTTCCCCACCCCCCCGCCCCCCTCCTCCCCCCGTAACCCCAGCCCTAACCCCCACAGTCCCTGGCCCGGTCAGCCGCCCTCAGCAGGGCCCAAGCCATTGGCTGCTTACCAGTCCGCTGCCCCTCCAGCCTGCTTTGTGGGTGCGGCTCAGGGGGGTAGTTCGGGCAGCAGCAGCGCCTGGGTGGATGCAACTGCCAGGCAGCTGGGCTGCAGCAGCTGGGCACAGCAGGCTGCAGGGAGCGGGGCCAGGGGCTTGGCCTGCATAGGGGGGGCGGCAGGGGGCGCCGCAGGCAACTGCCAAGGCCCAGGCTGCCCCCACAGCTCCGTGACCACCCTCCCAGCCAGCCAGCCCCTTGCCTGCCAGGGTGATACAGGGCCTGGTTGGCCTGCCTGTGGGGATGGCGGCGCAGAGGCTCCAGCTGGGGCTGCTGGGGTGGCAGCAGCGAAGAGAGTCATGGGCAGGGAAAGGTCCTGCTCCTCCAGGTCGCTGCCAGCAGGCATGGGGGTGCAGGCAGGGGTGCAAGAGGCGGCAGCGCAGGGGCTGCAGGGGGGCCCGCAGCCAGGGAGCGAGGGCCAAAGGCGGGGCAGGGCAGGCGCAGCCCGACTAGCTCCCCAGCGCTCCTTTGTCAACCTGGTGGGTGCTGCTGCTGCTGTCCCTTACGCAGCCCCTGCCCCTGCCCTTATCCTCCACCACGCCCCTGCCCCTATCCTTCACCACGCCCCTGCCCCTATCCTCCACCACGCCCCTGCCCCTGCCCCTGTCCTCCACCACGCCCCTGCCCCTGCCCCGCAGAAGCAGCCCTCCCCTATGGACCGTGTGAGCCGCATCATGGGTGGCGGGGCCGTCAGCGACCTGATGTCCAGTGTGTTCTACGAGGTCAGGCTACCGCCACGCACCCAGCTCATCGCGGCCGGGGACACCGTGGACGCCATCTACCTCATTGCCCAGGTGGGCTGGCCTGCAGGACTGACTCATGTGCTCAACCCAGGGCCAAGTGCCCAACCACTGTGGGCTCATGCTCCATCATCTGGGGCAGGAGTGGCTGTGCAGCCCTGGGCAGTGCCATGGTGCCAATGACCGTCAGCCCAGCACAGATGGCGCAATGGGCCTCAGCAGCCCCCCTCAGCAGCCATCATGCGAACTGACCCTGCTGAAACCTGCCACAAGTGTCAAGCAGCATGTTGGTACAAAAGGACGCTGTCTAGTGTGGGATTTCCACAAGGCCAAGCGTACAGCTTGTTTCACCTGTTCATCACCCCACTCATCACCACCCTCGGTGACCTATCTCACCCCCCTCGTCACACATCTGGCCACACAGGGGGAGGTGGAGATCTACCAACAGCTGTTGCTTGAGGAGGTGGAAGGGGTAGCCCCTGCCTCGCCCTGCCAGCTGTCGATCCAGGTGGGCAGTCCCACGGTGGAAGCGCTGGAGGGTCTTCCTCATGTTTACACGGCTGAGCCATGGTGCTTGTGGAGCCTGTCTATTAATGCCTGATGTACTCACTCGCAATTGCGCTGGGCTGCCACCATGTCACGTTGCCTGCTACGATGAAGCCCTTAGGCATCAAGCACACACCGCATCACGCACATTACACTGAATGCACACACTGGTGATGACGAGCGTGGCTTGCAGCGTTTCACCAAATGTCGCGGTGCCAGCGTGTGCACTGCACCCCACCCCTGCAGGACCAACAACAGGGGAGAGGACTGCCTGCACCTGCCCTGCAGCCAGCAGCAGCTGGGAGCGAGCGGCTGCCAGGCCATGTGTGTGTGAGCATGGAGCGGGGGGCTGCTCTGCTGCCTGGCGCTGTAGGAAGCGCCGGTGGCGCCGAGGCCACCTTTCCAGCCCAACTGTCAGCAGCTGCAGGGCCACTGGGCCGCCAGGGCTTCACCCAGCCTGGCCAGCAAGCTGAGGGCATGATGCTGGATGAGCCGCATGGTGATGCTGCCATGGGGGCTCCTCCATGTGGGTCAAACGACCAACCGCCACACGCGGCCTGGCAGCAGCAGCCCCAGAAAGCAGCGTCTGTCTCCCAGCAGTGGTCAGGTCAGCACAGCCACCCCACTAGCCACCGCCCCTCCTTCTGTGCCTTGTCTGCTGCTGCCTCCCTGGCCCAGCCCATCATCACAGGCATCCCGGGTTCCTGCTCCCTAGCCGGGGCTGAGGAAGGGGGCGACGATGAAGAGGAGGAGGACGAGAGCAACGAGAGCTTCTTGTTTACATTATCACACCTGCAGCAGCTCACCCACTACCTGGCCGCGGCGGGCCCTCACCCGCCTGGCGCCGGCCCCACCTCGTCAGACCCTCACACCCACCCCTCCTCCCTCCCTCACTCCTCCACCCAAGGGGGTCACACCCCAGGCAGCCCCACTACCAGCCAGCTCAGCCCAGAGCAGCCCTCCTTTGCTACAACGGCCAGCCTGCGCCAGCCAGCCACCGCAGCGGTCATTGCCCGGCTGTGGAGCGGGGCGTTGCGACAGATCAGCAGTGGGCTGGCCGCCGCAGACAACTCTCACAGCCAGCCAGTGGAACCCTCCAGGCCCAGTCAACCCCAACCCTGCCTCAGCCACTTGTCTGGCCAGCCTGGCACGCTGGGTGCCGGGTCCAGCCAGGGTGTGGCACAGGAGCCACCTGCTACCTCACTGCGGCTGGCTCAAGGTCAGGGCACCCTAGACCCCTGCCCCTGCCCCACCCAGTCCCTCACCGCCCTCTCCAACCAATCCCGCAGCCCCCCTACTTCTGACCGGTCCTTGCTGGGCCCTGACACCACCGCTTCAGCGCAGGGCGGCTGGGGTCGGCCATACAGCAGCAGCATTGAGCCCGGCCGGGAGGGGGAGAGCATGGGCCAGGGCCAGGGGCAGGAGGATGCAGGGCAGGGGCAGGTGGTGCTGGTGCTGGCCACCAAGGGCCCAGGCGACAGTCTGGGGTTCACGTCCCTGGATGTGCGCCACGCTGCCGCTGCAGCCGCTGCCGCTGGCTACCCAAGCCCTGCCTGGACAGGCGGAGCCGCTGCCAGCCCCAAGGAGCCGCTTAGCTCTGCCGCCTGTCCCACTGCTGCCAGCCCTAGCCAGCTGGGGAGGGGAGCCAGCCATGGAAGTCAGGGAGATGAGGCCCGGGTGGCAGCCAGCACGGGCCTGGGGCTGGCATCTGGTGGTGGTGCTGCCATGCCTAAGCCTGTGTGGAGGGCTAGTGTGAGGTCCAAGGGGGAGGAGGTGGTGCTGTTCAAGGCAGAGGTTGACCACATCCAGCGCTTGGTGCTGCTACACCCCGAGATGGCAGCAGCCATGAAGCACATTGCGGGGCAGCAAGAGACTGACTTGATGGTGGCAGAGGCGCTGCGGCAGCTGCGCTTGGCGTCCTCTGGCTTGGTGCCGCCTGTGGCTGAGGCTGCAGGCGGGGCAGGTGGCTCGGGGCAGCAGGGCACAGGCCACAGGCGCAGCAGGCTGCCTGGCTTCTGAGCTTACAGCCCTAATCAGAGCCCCCTATACCCTGAGCTTACCTTGCTGCCTAACTCACATACTCATCAGCTTTGTGGGCGATGTGGGCTAGAGCGGGCGGTGTGGGCCAAAGTGGGTGATGTGGGCCAAGTCAAGAGCCTCTTATTCTGTTTGATTGACAAAAAGGACTAGATCTAAAGTTCCCATCAGTGTGCATGGCTCATGCGGGCGGTGTCCACTGTGCCCTGCAGCTGCTTGGCTTGTGGTGGGCGGCCACACAATCGTTTGCAGCTCAGGCCAAGCTGTTCCTCGCTGGTTGGGCAATGAAGGCAGCCCAGGCCACCAGCATGGCTGAAGTGAGCGCCACTTGCTCTCACCCATGGTTCTGCACTTGCAAAGCTGAGCTGCAGCCTGGGCCAACCACCTGGCAAGGTATTGTATTGAGGGTGCGGACCCAGGTACCTTGCCCTTGCCTTCGCCTTCTCCAAGGTGGGGTTGGTGGTTTGGAAGGCTCTCATTCCTTGCTGCTTGGCTGAGGGAGGCTTCCAGGAATGAGATCGCTTGGAGCCACATGAGGGCACATGGGGCCACATGGGCGCCACCATGTGTCCACTTGGGGCCACATGGCGTCACCACACCACGGCATGAAGAAGCCTGTCAAGCCGCCAGAACTACTGGCTGGGAGGGGGAGCTAAGGGTCCACCTGCCTCGCTCCAACCTGCCAGCCTGTAGGGCCTGTCTGCAGCTGCTCTTATTGGTCTGAAGGGGGCTAGGGCTGCACTCCGTGTCTGTGTTCAGTGTGCCTGACCTGACTGTTTGGACCTGGCTGGAACAAAGCCACCCTGCTTTCCATACAGCCTTGCCAGGGGTGTTTTTACCCGAGCATGATTACTCCCCTGGCCCAACCCCCTTGTGGTGTGCAAGTAAGGGCACCACAGTGGTGGGCCGTGTAGCATGTGTATACTGCTTTGGCCCTTGCTCAGCTTGCATGGCCGGGCACTGCATCAAGTAGCTGCCATGGCAGTTCAGATATCAAGGTAGGCAAGGGGCATGAAGATTACCAACCCATGTTAGGGCATCCTGACTGCTAGCCCTGTTTGCCAGGTGCGACTGAGGTGGCTTCAACTTGTTTGGAGTAGCTGAGTGAGATTACCCACAGTCAAGCATGTTGTTCCATGTTGAGCAGGTTTTGTTTGTCTGTACCTGCATCAGCTTTAACAGGTTTAACTGCCATGGCGATGCAGGAACAGACTCGACTGTCTAGTCGGATAGCTGCTGGGAAAAGTACTCAGCTCAAAGAACAGACAACAGGTTATTTGTCTGCGGTTACATGGGGCAGCCGGCGGGCAAGACCTGTAGCGGCTTGCGCTGATGAACAAAAACCAAGCTGGGCTTACAACGACCTGCGCGGCATTCGCTACCTCAGTCGGTGTATTGTGCGATGAGTTGTACCCTGGCAATTATTACAATGCATGTGGAGAATCATTACCCATGCATCCACGCCCCATGATGTGTTATTTATTTCTGAAATCTCACACCGAGTAGTTTATGGTGTTGTACAGGCTGCCAATGCATTTTTGCTCTCCATGAGCCGAGTTCAATACATGTACGCTGTGGGAGTGGCTGCCATCCCGTCCCGACCGCCGCCTTTTGCTGCACAAGCTCTATGATGCTACACTGTAGCGATGCATCAGTGCCCAGGTATGCAGCCTAGGACCCCTGCACCTGGCAACTAAAGGCAGGCCTGGGCTCCGCACACAGCTAGTTGTTCCACACTTTCATAGGGAACGTGACAACTGTGTTTATAGGGGGGGGGGGGGTCGTCAAGGGTGCATCCCGGTTACCCACAGGTCGAAACCTTGACATGTCTTGCATAGATGTCTTGCCATGAGTGTGAGGTAACCTCCCATGCTTTCCTTTCCCTTCCCCAGCTGTCCCTTACCCCGCTGGGACACCCGCCCCCTCGCTAATGTGAAGGGGCATCACTTGCCTTCGAACCCTGTCAAAATAGGTGGCAAGATGGGCCCTTGCTGGCCAGGCTGGGTGCGGGCGCGGGGCCTCATTGGCCGGGGCTGTAGCTGCAGCTTGCTGTTCAGGACCGAGAGCTGGGAGCTGCCATCAGGCTGCACCAAGGGCGCCTGCTGGCCTGCTGGCCTTGCCACACAAGGTGCAGGCAGGGCCTCGACTACACAGTAGCTGGCCCTGCGGGTTGGCAAGGGCCGACCCCCTAGTGTGCCTGTTGCCCCGGCTCGTAGCCCTGAGCTATGCCCGGGCAGTATGGGTCTGCCCTGCACGCACTGCCCAGGGCAGTGCAGAAGCAAACGGGTGTGGCTAGGCCTCTGGCCTCCAGGCAGCTGCAGTGGGCCAGTGCTTATTGATTTCAGGGCCTCATTGACTACCTGCATGCAAAGCAAGCATTGTCTGAGCTCACAGCAGGTTCATGTCTTGGCATTTCAAGGCATGCCTTGCACGGATGTCTTGACATGAGTGTGTGGTGCTCCTGAAGCACCTACCCCTCTCACTATGCCTTCCGTGAGGGGCGGCCGGCAGGAAGGCGTGCCAGGTCGCCCGGTTCTAGGGGCTGGGCGTTCATGATGCCCGATGGAGGGTTCGGGGTCTGTTGGCGTCAGGTAGGCGGCAGGTTGGAGGTCTGACGATTGAGCGCCGCCGTCTGGCACCCCAGAGCAAGAGTGAGGACGCAGCACCCTCGCGATGCTCGGAGCAGAAGCGCTACTCCTGCAAACTCTTTTTAGGTCCGGACCTGCACGGCGAAACACATCGTTCGTTCGCCATTGTCACGCCAGGGGGCGTTAGGCAGGGCTGCCTTACCTTCAGAGCCCATGCCAACCGGCAAGGGCACGTCGAACATGCCGCACCCAACATCTCGCTTGGGTTCGAAGCTCTCGCCTTGAAGCGCAGTCCAACCTCTGGCGCGACATGACATGTTCCCCGTAAGCTGTCGCTCGCTGTCGGGCAACTCTGCGCCGGGCAACTCGGGAAGATGTACAGCGCAATCGCCCGTCGACATCCAGCTGTCTGCTAAGCACTGCGCGCCTTGCCACGCGGTGCTCTGGTGATCGAACGGAATCAAAACGTCCTGCTCCGAGGCTGCCATTACTTCTGCGGTGTGCGCGGCGCCATCGGCTGTGCTGGGTGCGCTGCATCCTGTCCCGCTGAGCCGTCTCGCAAGCATGGCATCCACAAGGGCTTGCTGTGGGTGCAGCTGGGCCTGGCCCCAGCGTTTGCTGCCCCGCGCAAAAGATTGAGCGGGCGGCAGCGTGGCGGCGGGCGCTGCTTGCACCTTGCTTCTACTTGATTGCCTGGCCTGCAGCTGTGGCTGCGACTGCGGCTGAAAAGAATGTCGTGAAGCGCTGCCCCAGCCCTGCAGCACCTGACCGGGGTATACAGGTGCAGCAGCCAACCCGCTTGACTCGATGCTGGCGGGCTGCTGGGGAGGTAGGCAGTGGGCGTTCAGCCTAGGCCCTGTCAGCGCCATACAGGGGGTTGCCGTGATGGTACTGTTGGTGGCAGCAGCCAGGGCATCCATGCAGGGCTGAGCGCAGGGCATGGCTGGGCCGCCACAACCTGGATGCCAGCTGCAGGACCCGAGGCTGCCTGGATGCCCGGATTCTTGGTCTGAGAGGTGGTGGTGGGGTATGGCAGGAGAGGTACCGGCAAGCGGGGCATGGGTGGCTTGCGTGCCCCAGGGAGTGAGGGAAGTGTGGTCCCCTCCTTGGCTTGCAAGCTGCTGCTGCTGCTGCTGCTGCTGCTCCTGCAGGGGCTCTGCAGCTGTGTGGGACTCCCAGTGCGACTCCAAGACACCAGCAGTGGTGGTGATGAAGAAGTCCGGAGGGGGGCCCACGCAAGCATGCAAGCTGGGGTTGGTCAGCACAGCCGTCTTATCTGCAACAGCAGGCACACCAGACTGCCATGTGCCTTGACGGTGAGACCCGGCATCAACACGCCACCACCATCAGGGGTACTGCTGCTGTCAGCAGCAGCACAGGGGAGCAACAGCAGGCCATGGGAGTGCTGGCCATGCATCCCTTGCCCTCAGCCTCAATTAAGGACTGTTGCGAGCATCAGCATCGATGGCAGCAGTGCAGGCAGCTAAAGCAGCAGCAGCAATGGCAGACCGTGGGGATGCCAATCATGCACCCTGAGCCCTAAACCTCAGCCAAGGTGAGGTGGCCAGCCGCATGGACAAGTAACACGCATGGGGGGCGGTCATCGCGGCATGTGTGGAGATGCAGCTGGTAGTGTTGGGGTTGTGTGAGGCCTGATTGTGGTGCAAGGACAGCTAGACAGGACACTGTTGCTGCAGCCCCATAAGCAGTGTCGGCCTCCTGATCCTTCTGCATACTATACCATAGCCCTTCCACTCCCTCTCTGCCCATCAGCCATACACCATGTCCACTGTACTGTATAGCCCTGTCTGATCTCTCTCCCCCATCAGCCACAGACACACACTGCCCACCCTTTGCCCACGCTCCCACCTTGCTCTGCCTGTGCGCCTGGTATGCCTGCAGCTGATGCCGCTACTGCAGCAGCATCAAGCGCGGTCAAGGCCAGTGGCGGGCCTGCAACATCTGCCCCGGCCTCGTTGTCGAGGGGGCCCCCAGCCGAGCCCCTGCACCCACCACCATCCGGCTGCGTTTGGGGCAGGCTGGACGTTGATGCAGTAGAGGGCAGCGGCGCCAGGTGGGTTGAGGCGGTTGGGCTGTGGATCAGGGGCAGGTGGTCAGAGGCAGCAAGGGCGCCCTGTGGTGAAGGCAGTTTGGGGGCAGCAGGCAGCAGGCTGGAGGGGCCCTGCTCTTGCTGGAGCGACCAGGTCAGGGCCAGGGGTTGGGCCGCAGTGCCACTGCAAAGAGCTCCTCCTGTGGCGGTTGCTAGTTGCTGCTCCGCCTGGCTGGGCAGGGCATAGGGCGGCTGGAGGTAGGAGGGCGTCCCCTGGGGTGGGGTCAGCAGCTGCTGCTCCATCGCTCTGTTGGCCGAAGGGCCTGGGCTGGACCATGGCAGGTAGGAGGAGGAGCCTTGGCTGCGGGCTATGGTGCAGCTGGCCACCTCACTGACGCTGCAAGAGCTGCCCCAGCCATGCAGCCTGGGGCCAGTGGGGTCTTGCCGCCCTGCGCCACTGGCCTGCTGGCTGCTGACTTGGCTGCAGCTGGTGGGCAAATGGGATGTCCAACCCCACCCCTGGCACTGCTGCTGCTGATGCTGCTGCTCCTGCTGGTGATGGTGATGCTGCTGGTGTCGCTGCTGCTGCCAGTGCTGCTGCTGCTGCTGCTGCTGCTGCTGCTGCTGCTGAGTAGCAGGCGGCGGGCGGTAGACAAACGGCTTTGGCAGGGATGGCTGACGTAGGAAAGCCATTCCTTGGGCGGGCCCATTATGTTGTGAGAGGCCCCTAGGCGGGGAGGTCAGGCTGGCAGAGCGGTGCTGCAACGAGGCGCAGAGCGTGGGGCGCAGGCTGCTGCCCTGCCAGCCAGGTGACACTGCCAGGGGTGTGAGCAAGTCTGCCAGCATGTCCTCCACACAGGCATAGCGGCTGCCTGGGCGGCTGGTGGCACACAGCAGCTCCAGTGCTGCTGAGTGTCGGGCTGGGTGGGTGGTATGGCTAGCATGGCTGGAGGCGTGGCTGGGGGTGGGGTGGCGGCAGGGGCTGGTCTGCAGGGGCAGGGGGCAGCAGCAGGGTCCAAGCTGGGTTCAGGCGTGGTTTTCAGTAGGTTGGTGAGGGGTATGGGGTGGGGTGAGGTGGGGTGGGGTGGGTAGGGTAGGGTTTGTCTGCCTTGTGTGTTGCAGTGGGGGGGGCGGAGTACTGCCCCTGCCAGAGCGAGCATGAGACGCCAGTCAGTGCCACTGGATGGCAGCCACATGAATAGTACCATTGCCTGTGGCACATTGCAGGAGCGTATCATGGTGTGCTGCAACCTTAGACCAGCCACACACACACACATGTGCGAACCTTATCAAGTGTGGCCACAGCCTTTAGACTGGTGAGCTTTTACCTTTAGTAGCAGGAGGGGGTGCAAGACGTATACTTGGCCTATATAAGAACCAGGCTGTCTCTGTGGGCTGCTGCCCAAGCTAGTTTCTGCTGCTGCTGGCAGCCCCTGCGGCTGTGCATAATGGTGCCAGCCTGGCGAGTCATCATCTAAATCGTTGCGCAGGACATACCTGCAGCTCCTTATTGCCGTGCTGCATTCCGTCGTCAGGGCAGTCGTCCTCTGACACGAAGGCGCGGAAGGCCGCAAGGCAGAAGTGCACAGTGCGTTCGTCGCCCTGCGCTGACCCCGGCGAACCCTTGCGCGGTGTGTGCTGACCGTGCGAGCATCGGTGCAGCCGGGACAACCCTCCCCAAGCTGCCGAGTCGGAAGTAATCAGCGTCGCTGGGCAAGGCGAGCTGTCAGGGCCACGGCTGCGCATAGACGCTTGCGTCCCATTCTGAACGCCGGGGCGCTGCTCAAGCTGCGCCACGCCGCCAAGAGTGCGCACTTTGATAGGCTTCAGGCCTGCTGGGATGCTGCTGATAGACGCGTCCATCATCCGACGTCAATGCTGCTGACCTAACCGAGCATGGCGTTCACATTGAGCAGGTCCGACAAGGGTCTCGACAAGGGTCGCGCGTGTGAGGGTGCTGCACGAAGTAGGTTTGTGCGCCCCTATTTAATACCCTGGATGACTGCTCCGTGCGACCGCATGGTCGCACGGTCCAATAGACATCTTGACCCCAACACTGCGACTGGTAAACTGGGGCGGGCACAGCTCCGTCGACCAGGCACCCCTGACAGCTAAGCGGTCCCTGTTAGGACTGGCTTGGTAGCCCAAGCCTGAAGACCCACACATGTGGCGTTACAAAGGGAAAAGACCCTAGGCCTGCCTGGCACACGCAGGAAAGCCCTGCTAGCTATTGAGCTGTAGATAGTCCCACTTGAGGCACCCTCAACAGCTAGTTTATGCGTCTCCCTGACATTCCATGAGCAAAGAACCTCCTGCTGGCTGTTGACCTGTTGGTAATCTTTAGTTTGTAACCTTGGGAACGCAGGCTTTTGCCGGGCGCTGCTTTTGCTTGGCGGTGCTCTTCCGCTTCTTTCGACTCATTGTCCGGCTAGGTGCTGGGTGTTGGGATCAGGCGCTCCCAACTAACAGGAATGCGACCCCTGGTAGTAGGACGGCCGTAACTCTGCAGTCACTGCGCCAAACATCATGCTAGATGATCCACAATGTAGACAACCCAGCCAGCTACATTTCCACCATCTTGATGGGTGCAATGCATTCTGTGCGGTATGCTTGAAGGCGTGCATGCTCGCGACGTAGCTCACGCTGCTGGTCAGGAAAACTCCGCCTCTTTTGCCGCCTCTTATGCCGCTGCTCTCGGGCCGGCTCCTCCTACCGCTAACATGCCACCACGTGCCGGGCGGCCTTATCGTACCCCTTCCATCTAGTGTCGCGCAGCTGTGATCTCCCTGTCCGCGAAGTGCACGTACTGCCAGTCGGCCGCCCGGGGTAGCGACACCGCTCGCAGGGCCGGTACCAACTGGTCACGCAGTGAGCACTTGCAGAACCATACAGGTGCACTTAGGGTCGGACAGGGCTAAAAAACTGTACAAGGGTATAGCGGCTTGAGGCACTGCGTGATGGTGAGCTGTGCTAGCGAGCTGGGCTGGCCTGCTTGTGTTTTCCCCAGTGCGTTTACGGCGCGGTCTACGAGCCCAAGTTCCAAAACCCATGTCCAAGGTCCAGGGTCACTCACAGCCTTGAACTGGCGTCGCAGGCTGCCTTGAAGGCTGCCTCTCAAACTTGACTGTGTCCGGGCCCCGTGCCTGGGTGATGATGCGCAACCAGCTCTGACATTGCTTCGCGCGTGCTAGTCGATGGAGCTCGAGCTGTTCAGGCACGATGTCATGCAGACAGGAACATGCGGACGGGGCACGATGGCAGTGAGTATGCATTGATCGACATGTGCCGTTCCAGACTGGTCGCAAGTAATCCTTGCCATCTACACCTCCAGATACTGCCCATGGAAGAGAAAAAAACTCAGAAGGTCGCGCTTGGGGACTACAATGGTGTAATCCAGGCCTTCTCCGTCAAGAAAGGGGAGATCGCTTCGTCCTTTAAGACACTACCCACACCCCAACAAAAGGTGATGCACAACCCCGTACCTGGGTGGGGATGCAGAACTCTGCACAACCAAACCTATAGAGCAGCAGCAGCCTAGTGTAAGCTGGACACTGCTAGAACAGTACCTTATCCGCACTTACTGTGCTTCAAACTGCTGCTCCTGGGAGAGGCGACCTTGCAGCCGCATCCAGCCCAGGTCTGGGTACTCCATGCCAGTGGCAGGCAGCAGTGGCCAGCCAGACCATGAGCATAGCTTCAGTGGGCACAGCTTTACCTATATCGGTTGTAGCAGGTTGAGTGCTGAGTTACAGTCTCAGTCCACCTATGTACCTGGTAGTAATGCTGGGAACAGGCTTGCATGTCTTGCCTTGGTCCTCGATGGGCTGAGTGGGTCGCACTACAGGACACCATGCAAGGCCCTGCACATGCCTGTTGCACCTCTAGCTCCGGACTGCCTGCTGACCATGCAGTCCTGCTCCTGGTGTGCTGTGTGGGCCCAGCCTGTAGGCTGTGGAGGCCTGGTCAGCTGCCTGCTGACTGGCTGGTCAGCTGGTGTTGCATGCCGGCTGTCCAACATTGGTTGTTGTTGATAGCCTTGCTCAAGCAATTAGCATGCCGCTATTGGCTCTCGGTCAGCTCCTGCCTGTCAGCCATGCCCTTGCCAGTGTCAGCGGCTTCCTCCTGCTCCTGCTCCTGCTGCCTCTGCCTCTGCCTCTGCCTCTGCCTCTGCCTCTGCCTCTGCCTCTGCCTCTGCCTCTGCCTCTGCCTCTGCCTCTGCCTCTGCCTCTGCCTCTGCCTCTGCCTCTGCCTCTGCCTCTGCCTCTGCCTCTGCCTCTGCCTCTGCCTCTGCCTCTGCCTCTGCCTCTGCCTCTGCCTCTGCCTCTGCCTCTGCTCCTGCTCCCCATCCCGCTCCCGCTGCTTCTCCTGCTCCTGCTCGGTTTTCATGGCTCATACCAGCAGAGCACCTAACGCATGGTGCATGGTGCATGGACTCCCACTGGGGGATGCCAAACATCAAGCAGCCCCTATGGCCCAGTCCTGGATAAGGCACCACAAAGCGGCATGTGGGTTAAAGGGCCATGCGTCATGAAGGCTGCTGGCGCAAGAGCTGAAGAGGTTTAGGCCATGAAAGCTGGAGGCAATGCGGTCATTAAGGCTTGTGGCATGAGCCGGTACAATGGTGCGGTAGCATGAGGGTTGCATGCTTACATGATGACAGGGACCGCAGTGGATGTGCAACTTGGCTAAGGAGGCAGGCCAGGGAGGGCGCCTGGGGCGACAGAAAGGCACCAGCTGACATGAACTTTGCACTGGTTCGCAAGATACACCACCTCCTAGCTGCTGCTCCTTTACTCTGCGCAGATTACAAGCTTGACGCTGGGTAAGGGGCGGCAGCAGCGGGACCGTATCTTTGTTGCATCGGGGTCAATGGTGAGTGCTGGTAGCCTGCCACAGGCATCGCCGCTGTCTACACTTACATATCGTCCTGTTCTGGCTGTTCTGCCCTGCTGGGGCCATTGTGAAGACACAGTGCACAATTGAGCTGCTCCATGCAGTGGGTTCCATGCGCCATGCTCAGTGCACTGCCATGCTCTCCTACACCAGCCCAGCAGCTTTTGCACTGGGCTTTGGGCCTTTTGTTTTTTAGCAACTTCTGAGGGTTCTCGGATTATGGATACAGGCTGGTTGGCGCTGGCTGGGGGTGTATCGTTGTGTACCCTAGTCGGCTGCAAGGCAGCCTCGATACATTTGACAGTGTCGGAACCCTACATTGGGAGACCCTACGCACCATGGCTGCCTTGTTACCTAGGACAGTATAGGAATCCCACAGCCCTCCTCCTACTCTGACCTCCAGCAAGCGTTTCAACCAAACACAGGCTGCGAGTTAAGGAGCTACATCAGCGCACCAAGCAGCCATGTCATTTTGCCTACCTTCACCATACCATACCTAAAAATTCGTGGCCTTATCAGGTCCAACGCAAAGGGCAGGATCAGGGTCCCTCAATAGGGTCACAACAACCATACATAGCATGCATACCTACATCTGTGAAGCGCATACCTGTCCAGCCTGATCCCAGCCGCTGTTAAGGCAGCACAGCCCTTGTTCAAGGGGAGAGGATTTGACTGGACCAGCGCAGTGAGGGCCCTACTGAAGAGGTAGAGTTAAAACTGCCTCACAATTCACTCAGATACGCCTAGAAACTCTGATGGTCTGGCCGACTTCAAATACAAACTCGAGGCCTGAGCCAGTTTCTGACAGGTGCCTGTGCACTGCCGCCTAGCACTTGGGTGAGCGCAGCAACTAGCAGCCCAGTAGGCTGCCCTGCATCGTAATGGTGGCAGCCGCTGCCTAAGCCGGTGTGTTTGTCTGGCTGCTTGGCAGGTCAAGGGGCTGAGCCGGAAGGGGAAGGAGTTCTTCAGGTTTGACACCAGCATCACCGAGAGCATCCGCAAGGTGTCGGTGCATGACAAGGTGAGTGATGGACCTGGCTGCAGGGCCGGAGCAGGTGGCAGCAGGTGATCAGGGCTGCTGCTGCTGCTGCTGCTGCTAAGACCCTGATTGGGCCCTATCTGGTCCCTGATATGCCAGCTTGCTATGCTGATGCTGTCCATGGCCACTGGCCTTTCTGCCCTTGGCACTGGCCCTGCTGCTCTGCACTTGACCCACTGCCCTGCTGCCCTACCCACTGCTGGCCTGGCAGTGCAGCTGATCTGGACCTCGGCCGAGTATGTGCACAACCAGTTCGTGGAGGGCAAGGACAAGGCCTTCTATCTGGCACCGGACCGAATCAATGATGCAGAGGTAGGTGTAAGTGTGGGGGGGGCAGGTCAGGGGGCAAGCAAGCAGGCGAGCCATTGGGTGGGCAAGCAAGCGGGCCGACAGGCCGGCGGGCGGGCAAGCTAGTGAGTGGGCGGGTAGGCAGGAGGGTGTGATTGCTGTTGGGTGCCTTGATGTTAACAGAGGTCAGCACCTGCGCAGCACACCTGCTTGAGGCTTCGTTGCACACTGCTGCTGCACTTGCAATGGCAGGCATGCAGCCCACTGCTGGAGAAGCCTGCGTACCACTGCCCAGGCGCACAACATATGTAGGAGGCAGCAGATTAGGCAGCTGGGTGCCCTGGCTACCCAGCCCAACCCACTGCTGCTGCTGGTGCCGCTGCCGCTGCTGCTGCCGTTGGTGCTGCTGCTGGTGCGGCTGCTACTGCTGCCGACATGCTCCTGGTTCAATGCTCGTGCAGTTGGTGCCTCTGATCAGCAAGGACGACTGGTCACCAGTACTGGCTTGCCAGGACCATCAGATTCGAGTGATGACCGGTCCAAATGTCTTCTACCAGGTGAGGCCACCTGGACCTCTTGCCCAGTGCCCTGTGCCCCTGGCCACGCATGGCGCCCTACAGACAAGTGAATGCAAAAGGGCATAGGTTTCGTTTAAAGACGTAGGGCAACGATCAACTGCAAGGTAAGGAGTATGTAGCCTCTGTGCATTTATTGTAAATGATGCTGCCAAACAATGCCAGGCCAGGCCAGGCCAGGCCAGGCCAGGCCAGGCCAGGCCAGGCCAGGCCAGGCCAGGGCAAGGCAGGGCAGGGCAGGGCAGGGCAGGGCAGGGCAGGGCAGGGCAGGGCAGGGCAGGGCAGGGCAGGGCAGGGCAGGGCAGGGCCTCACATTCCACTTGCACACAGTGTTTGTGAAACAACGACAGCAGGACCTAAAGACCCAAGGCAAGGTCCAACTGGGCCCTGACAGCTGTGGGCAGCCATGCTACCAGCAGTGTTGGCGTCAGCAGTAGATATGCAAGCATGCAGCTGACCCGACAAGCACAATGCTTGACCTGGCAGGTGTATGAGGTGACTGACGTGGGTAAGCATGGTGGAGGCCGTGCACATGGCGGCATGCGGCTGTGGCGGTGCTCTTGTCGCCTGTTGTGGCAACAATGCTGTGATGGGGAGCTGATATCAGGGCCACACACGCCATTGCTGCTGCTGCTGCTGCTAGAACTCCTGCTGCTGCTGCCTGCAGGTTGCCACTGCGGGCGCACCAGTCAGCGTGCGCTATGTGACAGAGTCCCATGACCCCGGTCACCGCTTTCCTAATGCCCGGGAGCTGCTGTATGGCACTGACTCTGGTATGACGCTGGTGTGATACTTGTGTGACCATGGTATGGTTATGGTGTAACCCAGACACAGCCCTGGTGTGAGTCTGGTGTGACCCAGGTGTCATTGGTGTGACATCAAAGGCTGAATATGCTGCCATGCACAGGCCGAACAACCCAAGCCAGCCTGCTGTCATGAGCAGGATCACCATGTCCATGATATTCAACTTGTCTTTGTCAAGTGTGTGCCACCTGCTGCTGCTGCAGGTGCGCTGGTGCAATTACTGATGGAGAGCGAGAACGCCCGGCAGGGGATGGTGCTACCCAACACCAAAAAGCTGGGTGCCATACGAGCCATCTACAGTGGCTTGGACTTCAGCAAGACTGGCACTAACGACATTGTGGTGGGAAGAGAAGATGGTGTGCTGGAACTGTATGACGTGGACGAGCATGGAGCCATGCAGCAGGTGGGGAAGCTGCAGGGCATGGCTAGGGCGGGACGGGGCGGGGCGGGGCGGGCTAATCCAGCAAAGTCCGGCAAAGTTGGGGCGGGCAAAGTAGAGGCAGGGTTGTTGCAACCTGACATTGTAGGGGTAGGTGTGTGTCTGTGTGTCTGTGTCTGTGTCTATCTGTCTCTCTGCCTCTCTGTCCAGGTGTTCAGTGCTCGGCTAGTGGAGAGCATCAACACCATTGACGGGGGCTATGTGACCTCATCGGTGCAGCCTGACCTGCTGGTGCACACCTTCACCGGCAAGGTGATTGTCTCCACCTTAGACATCCCTACCCTTTGGGGGAAAAAGAATGGTTCAGGCAGGCAGGGGTTTAGGTCAGGAAAGTGAGAGTGGCAAATGCTGAAGGAGGGAGGGCGATGGTGGTGGTGGTGGCGGTGGTGGTGGTGGTGGGTCACCCCTGCCAGGGCATAGTCCCATTTTGCTTGCCCCTGGGTTGTTGCCGCAGGTGCTCACATTCTCTCCTCCTGGTGGCGGCCTGCTGCTTCCAGAGGGCGACAAGCGGCTGCACGGTATGAGAGGGAGGGAGCAGGGCCCATTGCAGGGCCCTTGAATGTCAAACAAACGCATTTGCAGGCCTTGCAAGGTATTGCATGGCAGCCGATGGCCTTGGGAGTCAATGTTGCATGCTGCCCCTGCCGTGCTCCAGCCCCATGCTGGGGCCCGCTGGCTGCCTGGCTGCCTGCAGTGAACACCAGCGAAGATGAGGCACGAAGGCTGGCGTATGACGCCCAGGCAAGCTGCACTGCACAACACCCACACTGCATCGCACTGCAGGGGAGGCTGTGCAGAAGCTGCAATGTGTGGCACTGCGCTGCCAAACACATTGACCTGGAGACAGAGGTCCCACGAGGAGGCATACAACAGCCAGGTGGCTATAGCCAGGTTGTCACAAGTGCAGGCGCCCAGGCCTGCTGCATGCTGTGCTACCCGCCTCTGGTGGTTCCTGACAGTTCCATCAAAAGGCAAGAAAGCACTAGGCTTGCATGGGGTTAGCATGCGCATGGCATGACATGGAGGTTGCACATGTGAGCTGCAGATCCAACGGTTGAAGACAGAGGTTCAAGCCTTGAAAGGGGATGTTGAGAAGGAAAAGACAAGGTGGGTGACTGACTGACTGGCTGATTGGTTGGTTGGTTGGTTGGTTGGTTGGTTGGCTGCCTGCCTGCCTGCTTGCTGGGTGGCTACCTGGCTGGTTGGCTGGCTGCTGAGGCCTTGGCTTGGCTATGGGACAGAGGGAGGTTGTAGCGGGGTGGTTGTGTTGTAATCTAGCAGCTGCTGAGGCCTTCCCCACCTTGAAGTGAGGCAGGGTCAGGCGAGGCGAGGTTAGGTGGCACCCTGCCATGCCTCCTGCAGGTTTGCTGAGCGTGGCGGCAGCGGAGCTCACCTGGCCTTGTCCGCACCCTTCACGCTGCAGGACGTGTGCCGGCTGGAGCCTGAAGAGGCTTGCTATGTGGGTGCTGGTCAGGCAGGGGCAGGGCAGGGCAAGGGCAAGGGGCAGGGACAGATGTGTCAAAGCAAGTAGGGCTGTGTAAAGAAGGTGGAGCACAGAATCAGGCAGGGCTGCCCAAATCAGTGCTGAGCAGGTCAGGGCGAGACAGGGTAGTGTTATGTTGACAGGGGCAAGCCATCATGGCAGTCCAATCTTGCACCAGCCTGGTGCCTGCAGTTGGTTTCTTGCTGCTGCCCCCCGTGGTGGGAGGGTGGCAAGGACATGCCCCAAGGCTACCCTCCTCCCTCGATGCACGCCCAACAGCGAGGGCTTGGTCTTTCTTTCTTTGTTCCTTGCGGCTGCCACTTCCAGGTACTGCAACTGGAAAGCTCTGTGCCAATCTTCACAGTGGCCATACAAGCTGACCTAACCCTGCAGCTGCTAGACGTGCCTTCCAACGTCGCCATCTTGTCCAATTCGCCACCAGATGAGGCCAATGGCAACCTGACGCTTGCCACATACAGGTGACTGAGTCGGTTCCCCTGGGTCAGGTAGGCGACAGTCTAGGATGAAGATGGTGAAGGTGGTGGAAGGTGGTACCTGGCTGCTGACCTGGCTGCTGACCGCGCTTATGACCCCGCCTCTGACCACACTGCTGACCTCACCTTTGATATCAGCTGTTAGGTCTAAAAGGCAACAAGATGTTGGCCAAAGTTAGGTGCTCCTCTTCCCTCATGTGCAAGCTGTTGGTCTCAATTACCAGTGAAGGGTATTTGGGTGACAATGTAGCAGTGATAAAAGAGAGCCGGAAAACAATAGAAACAAACCTAGTGACTTTGGCTCCATGGCCGCTAGGGTACTCAGGATGATACTCTGTGCTCCTTTGCTGTGGAGACTTACTACTACTCTGTGGCTAGCCCAGCTTCTTGCCTGATGACCTTCTAGGCACACTGTGTTGTGCTGCAGCCAACCTGTTGCTGGATGACCTGCTAGGCCTAGTGTTCTCTGTGCCTCTGTAGGACACGTCTATGGAGTGCCAGTGTCTTCAACAACATACCAACGTGCTTTGTATGACCACTGTGATGCTAGGAGCAAGTGGGTATCATTCATCATAGTGCTATTTGAAGTTTTGTCAATCCTACAATAGATGTAATATGTAATACAAATTGTTACAATTGTTACAAAATGCCATTCCCATTCACACGATTGCTGCCGTGGTTCTACCCTTGTGATCATGCGCGCAAGCAGATGTCAGGATGCCACCTCCCGCTTGCACGTCAAGTTCAAGGTGCAGGAGGGGACCAGCGGGGTGCTGCAGGCGTTTGTGATCCCCAGCATCACTCCCAAGACCTGCGTGGCTGTGTCTCACAAGGTGGGCGAACCTCCCCGTGAGCTGCTGTGCTAGCTGCAGGCTGCCCTGAGAGCTGCAGGCAACCAGGTAGCTGGATGGCTGGCATCCTGCTTAGCAACACTCGCACTAGGGGGTTGGACAAGGGGAGATGGTTGTGACAGCCGGATACTTGAGTTGCGGGCTGTGGCACGATGAGCATGATGAGCACAGCTGGTTGGTTGCCAGCGATTGAGCTTGAGGCCAGTGACGTGACTGTGGGTGCCTGGCAGTGTTTCTTGTTCGCGCTATATATAGCGATCGCTATGAAATGCCATGTATTAGAGGTCGCCATGCGTTATGAAATGATCGCTGTGCAAACTGCACTATCACGCATCGCGCTTTGAAAAGCGACCTTTGACCAGAAATGTTACGTGATTTCCGCCTAAAATCCCTGAGCCATGAATCTGACCTAAATCAAGTACAGTCGAGCTACGAACATGAGGGTATGAGCCTGAGCCGTGCCGCTTTGCGCTACAAGTTTCAAAACTCAGCTAACGAAAATAGAACTGGTGCCTGTCCAGATCAAACCGCTGTGCCTGCACCGAAGACTGCCTGAGGCCGACACCAGCCGTCCCACCAACCAGGTCCACATCACAGGTGAGCCCAGCAGGGCATTGGGGCGGGGCGGGGCGGGCTGAGGTGGGGCTGGGGGTCTCGGGCATTGCTTTTGCCTACGCTCCCTGGTGCTGTCCTCGCTGCTCTTGCCCCTCAGACACCTTTCAGGGCGGAGCTGAGTGATGCAGGGTGTGGGGCACTCACACCACGCTGAACAGCACCCGCGAGGCCCCTCCTTTGACTTGCGCCTCAAGCCCTTCTTACTCCGCACAGCCGCTTCTCTCGCAGCCCACTCTTGGCCCATCCCTCACGTTTTCCTTCTTCGCTGCTTACATTCCCTTGTCCGCCCTGTCATCAGTGCTTCAGGGTGTGCCGGAACACCTTGCCCTGCTCTCTGGGCATCAAACGGCTGTCCCAGGCTCAGCTCCTGAACTACTTCCTTGCAATGCTTCACCTCACAATTCCCCTTCCCAATGAACTGCAACCGGAGGGCTGTTTGACAAGTGGCCCAGCTTTAGAGCCTTCGATTTCATGCAGCACTACTGGCTTCCACATCTCTGCCTCTGCCCATGGTGCTGTCCCTGTCCCTGCCCGCTGCCCCTGACATCTCTACTGCCCTTGCCCCTGCCCTGTCTTTGCCTCTGCCCCTGCCTCTGCCCTTGCCCGCTACCCCTGACACCCCTGTGGCCCCTGCCCCGCCCCGCCCCGCCCCGCCCCGCCCCGCCCCGCCCCGCCCCGCCCCGCCCCGCCCCGCCCCGCCCTGCCCTGCCCTGCCCTGCCCTGCCTCTGCCCCTGCCCCCTGCCTTAACACTAACATTGCCTTTGTCAATGCTTCCTGGCGCTGTCTCCTCTGCTCCTGCATCAGGCAACTTTGGGCTTGCTGACATGCACAGCTGGGTGGGTCGCCTCCTGCCCGACCTGCCACCCCTGGCCCAAGGAGCTGAGGAGGTGTCCTGTGCCTTCACCAACGCCCTGCTGGGTACACAACTCATCTGCAGGCAAGGCGCCTGCACATGCCCTACACACTCATCCTGGGAGGAGGGCAGGAGGAAGGGGGAGGGGGAGGGGGTGCACATGGCTTGTGCGACACAGGGAGGGCAGGCAGGTACCTAGGCAGGCAAGCTGAGCTCCATGTGCACATTGCTTGTGTGAGCAAGGCAGCAGTGGCCTGGCATCAAGTGGCAGCCACACTGCATCAACCTGGCCAGGGCCTCGCTGCCATCCACGCACCCAGTGCCTTAGTCAGGACTGTCGGCCATGCTGAGTCTGTTCGTGCCAATGCATGTGCACTTACATCTTCTGCACCACACCAACATTACACTACATCACATCACACCACACCAGTATCACACCACATCACACCTCCCTAGGTACTCGGCTGGAGACGCGCACTTCAGCTCGGACCTAATAACCACCCTGGGTATCATTCACGCCGCTGTCATGCGTGAGGCTACTGCTGCCAAGCTGCGGGTGGACGCTGCCTTCAACCCCAACACCGCAGCACTGAGGCAAAGCATAGCGCTGGTGTGGCCACAGCTGGCCAAGCAGCGCCAGCTGCGCCATGACTTCCATCTCCTGGAGGGCCTGGCGGTACGGGCAGAGGGGAGAGGGACGGAGGGGAGAGGGGTGGAGGGGAGAGGGGTGGAGGGGTGGAGGGGTGGAGGGGTGGAGGGGTGGAGGGGAGAGGGGCGGAGGGGAGAGGGGCGGAGGGGAGAGGGGCGGAGGGGAGAGAAAGATGTAAGCGGCAACGGTCGGGCAGGATAACTACGTGGGCAGGTTTGAAGTGCAGGCAGCAGGCAGGCAGTTGTGGCATAGCACACCATGTTGCCCACAAGGCCAGCCGCTAGGCCCCAGCTACCTAGGCAGCAAGTTCCCTTTTGAACCTTGGCCAGTAAGCATATGTCTCCCTCTCCCTCTCCTATTCTTTCCTTGAACCCATGTTCTAACCCCGACACAACCTGTACATGCTGCAGGAGCTTAAGATGCAAGACCCTGAAGTGGTGAACTTCCTCCCCTCTGAATATAGCCAGGTGCGCGGTAGGCTGCAGGGCTTTCAGCAGCGATGCCGCTGTTGCCGCTGCTTCTGCTGCTGCTGCCATATGACGCAACCTTGGCAGGACGAGGCTGTTGTAAAGCAGGTGAGCTGGCATTCCTGTTGTGTGCCAGGCAGGCAGGAAAGGGGGCGTGCCTCTAGACCACATTAGCCGTCCCTCCCTCACTCCAACATCACATACTCAGTCGTACATCATCTTTCCCTCATACCTTATCGTCGACATGCATTCAGATCCTTGAGAGGGCCCAGGCTATTCGCACGGAGTACAAGGAGCAGCCGCAGCACCTGGACCATTTGACCTCTCTCATCAAAAACTTGTATCAGGTGGGAGGGCGGGGCAGGCAGGGCAGGAGGGGCAGCCCTACGTCTCCTACCACCATTACCCAGCCCTGCTCCTCACCTTTGTGCGCAGGACTTCTGCAAGCTGGCCGGCATCCCAGCAGCACGCCAGCGGTTGCCAGCACTTGAACAGCTGCTGTCAGACCCACGCAGCTGCCTGGACCAGGTCATGGAGTTCTTGGTGGGCAAGGGCTGAGTGCAAAGGCAGGGCTCTCCTCCTCCCAAGGGGTAGGGGCAGGGGCGCTCCACTCCCTGCCCAGCCTCCACAGCTGCCGCTGCCACTGCCACATCTGTCACTACAGACTCAGCTGTCGTCCAGCCTTCAGCTGTCAGTGCTTGCCTGCACAGTGGCTCCAGCCAGACCACCACAGCACTACCCACTCTGTGAGTGACACGCCCTTCATGCTGCAGCCTGCACCAGCTCCAGCAGTGGGTGTGGGCTGTGTGCATGGCAGTAGCCAGCCATGGTATTTGCCATGCATCCTGAGCCGCCACCAGATCCTTCTAGATTGGGTGGTGGGAGCAGGCCACTCCCCAGGCAAAAGCTCCTCCCTCAATGCACATCGCTTCTGCTGGAGTAGTCTTCTTCTTCTTCTTCTCGTCCTCTGAGCCATCATCACAACGTTGGCTGCAGCAGCAGGGGTTGCCAGGGAGCTAGGGCCCGGTGGACCACTGCCTCCCAGCCTTCAACTGTGCGTCCTGGCCTTCAGAGTGGCGACGGCCAGCTTGTTACACACAGCCCATTGTGTGTATGACATGCAAGCGGACAACATGCTGCAGAGGCAAGAGCGGCAAAAGGGGGTGGGCTGTGTCCACCCCCACGTGTGCGCATGGTTATTGGCATAACTGTGCGCTGCTCAGGGTGAAGTGAAGGTGCTTGACCCTAGGAGGGCAGACCGGATGGGGCGGGTGGGGCGGTGTGTAGCTGTGTATCGCAGAGGGTTGAGCACCTCATGGCTGCAACACCATGCTAGCTGCCATCCTATGATGAGCATGGTGTTACTCTGCTTCAACCATCAGCCTGGTATGCCTGCCTGGCACTGCTCAATAGCCCCATCTTATGTAGTGATCGTATCAAGACGTATCCAGAGCATCCAGGGGTCGCTGCAGCAGCAGGTGTGGCCAGCAGGTGTGGCTGGTGCAGCAGCAGCAGGTGGGAGCCAGCGAGGAGTCCACAGAGATGAGCTAGTGAGATGGCTAGGGCTGCAGCCAAGGTGTGTGTGGCTCACAAATGCTGCCATAGCGGCCAAGATTGCGACATGGCACATGGCCACACCATGAGCGCACCCCCTCATGCACTGCTGCTGTGTTGTGCTGGGCGGTGAATAGGAGTAAGGCAGGTTACACAGCCCTGGCTGAGTGGCACTGACTCCTGCACTGTGATACGCATGAGTGAGGGAGCAGGGGATGGCAGAAAACCTCTATTGGACCTCACAATCGCCCCACTTTTTCTCAAATGGTGACTGGTTGCCGGCAATTCGCTTCAATGGCGACCTGGTGCGCATTGTTGGATTGTAGCTGAGTGAGATCATCCACAGCCAAACATGTTGTTCCATGTTGAATCCTGGCTGAGTTGAGGCTGAGGAACAGCATGCCTTTGTTCATGCCAAGTCCATAGTCTGGTAGTACATCTGGTAGTGGTCTCATTGCTTCAGGTGTCGACCGCTGGATGCGAGCATGAGGTGAGGCTTAGCTCGGTGGCCAAAGATGTGAAATTGTCGATGATGATAATTGGAGATGTTGGAGCGTCGGAGCGCAGCGCGAAGCTGAGTGGCTTTCATTTTTAGTGGCACGCCCTGTTGTTGCCTTGACAGAACTGTCGACTCTTTTTTAGGAGTTCAGTTTAGGAGCACTATGCTGACAATTGAACCACATCATGCATACGGGTGTGCAACCTGGCTGACGTGCTTGTGGTCTTGTTGTGATGTCGTATCATTGTATCGTTCGGGGGACGACCAGAAATACATCTTGCCACTTTTGCTTCTAAAACGGGGAATGTTCCGCTCCAGTCCAGGCGAATCGATTGCTGGCTAGCGGCTCATCAGCCCAGCGGGCAACAAGTACCAACGCAAAGGTAGAATCAGGTCCCCTCCCCGGGCCCCACTGCCCCATCCCCACACCTTGCCCCGTCCCCCCCAGCCCCATGCTGCTGCCGCTGTTGCCCAACACCGGGGCAGGTGGCGGGGAGCGTGGGGATGGTGGTGGCCGCCGCCCCAGCCCCACACCTTGCCCCCCCCCCCCTGGGCCCATGCTGCTGCTGCTGTTGCCCAACACCGGAGCAAGTGGCTGAGAGCGAATGTTAGCCTCCACCTTCACCCGCTGCACACATTTGTAGTGGGCTACAAGTGGGAGGTGCATTGCCTCACACCCAGCTCGGAGTGTTTTGTCAACAAGGGTGGCTGGCCCAACAACATCACCGCGCTCAGAGCTAAGATGGTCCTTGCCGCTGAAGTTGAAGCATCGCGTAGTACTTCCCAGACAGAGTCTATCCCATCCTCGTTGGGTGCCATGCACAAAGTAGTCCATGCTTTCCATTTGCCTTGCACGCATGGTGCTGACGACAACTTGCAGAGCACGCATCGGTCCAACTTGACCAAAGCGCCCTCCACCTGCACAACTTGCCCTTTGTTGGGATGTGAGAACGCAGGCATGTACCTGCACAGTGCACATAGGGAATGTTGCATGTAGTAAGTTGTTGGGCGATGACATAACCAACGACATTGTGGTGTTCCAATTGAAACCCTGCCGTAATTACATACATTTTTAGAGCAAAATCATTTCATGACAGGACATTGCTATGACCATTGTCAACCCCCAGTATTAGAATCATACCTAAATATCACGTCCGTGCCTCTTGACTTCACATAGTGTGTGTTGTGATGTGATGCCCTGTCAATGTGCACTCGCTGTGTGCATTGTGCTGCAATTGCTTTCAATGCATACCTGATGTCAAAAGAGCAGTAGGGTGTAGTTTCAGCGCAGAAGTCGCCCTGGCCGGAGAGATGGCCGGGTCTGCAGCTACCCTGCATGGTCGCAGTCGCGTCCACGAATAGTGAGCCACACGCGCTCATTGTTGCAGCTACGCAATGGAGCAAGTGCGAAATGTTCTTACTGGCAGCTAGCCCAGCAGGACGGCCGACGACATGTGTTCGGGGAAAGTTTGCGACTCGAGCAACGAGCGATACGGGGCAACACACAGCCTTTCGGCCTTGCAACTATGACGAAAACAAGCTTGGCATTAAGGTGTCGACTTTGGCGGGCGCAAGGAATAAACGGGGGACAGCCCTGAATGGACCTCTACAACAAGCGGGTGCAGAAATCGCGGCACGAGGTGGCCTGGTTTGTCCATGCTGGCCCATTTGTATATTTTCTCAGGTGTGTCACAGCTGACCCGGCCCGGGGTTGGTGTTTTGTATGTGTGGAGTTTTGGTCCCATGCACATGGCATGGGCGCCTTCCACCTACACTATTGCCTGACCCCTGTGGCAGGGCCTAGAGCTGACATGCACTGACGCAAGCTGACTGACATGCACATGAAAAATGACGACAGCTCAACAGAGGGGGTACATTTCTCTATACACCTACTACCCCCAGCGACATAGCTCTACTTAGCTTACCACCGCGCTAATAAGATAGCTTCACGCGCAAGGTGCTCACTCAGACAATGGTTTGCTTGCTCGCTTCTCTGCACCAGAGCAGATGAAGCACACAGATGAAGGTGCACTAATGGAGCTCGCAGCTGCTACGAGCTACTTGCACCCAGCAGCAGGATGCAGCCAGCCTTTCTACCTGGCGCACTGGCGGTTTTGATTGGGGCATTGATCGCTGGGCTTGACCGGACGCCACAACTCATCGCAGCTCAACCAACCATTGCCCCATCGCTTGCCCGAGCAGTTGACAATCAATGCGTGACCGCTGCTGTCGACGCATGGGCTGAGACATCGGGCTTGCAGGTACCTGCATGGACGTGCAGGAATGCCACCGTAGCCTTCGCTGTCTCCCAGGCTCAGGCTGAAGCTACCTGCTTTCACACCTGCCAACCACAAAATGAGGTGCGTCCGAGCCCCTGGCATATAAGGAGTCACCACATGGGGTAGCAAGCCAATGTCACTGGCTGCATGCAGGGTGTCATCACCATCTACATCATGTCTTACCTGTGGCTGCCGGAGTTCTTGCTAGGGATCCGCAACTATCTGGACCTCCGCAGGGGGTACACCGTGGAACCTAGCTTCACGGTAAGTCATTGAAAAGGACCAAAACACGCCCTGCTAGCACAAGTGAGGCTGATGTCACAAGTATCTTGTCCATCTGCTGCCGATCCTGCAGCCCGTGACAAGCGATATTGCTGTCTATGCTGCGGAGTATGCCAGCATTTACACTTCTACGCAAACCCAAGCATGGGACACATGTGAGTGATGTAACAATTCATAAACCACCAGTGGCCTATACATGCTTGTAACTGATGATTGTCAACCTCCATTGTTGTCTGTGACCTCCCCCACAGCGTACTATTACTACCTTGGCTATGACCTTCAGTACCCAGGTGCGCCACAAGCTTGTGATGGACAATGAAATCAGCTGTGCAACCTATAGCCTGTGCTGGCATGTGCAGAATTGGTTATACCTGAGAACCAGTCACAGAACATGAAGGAGCCGCGTGGACTCCTCCACCCAAGGTGACACGCACGGCACCCAAGCTGCAGTGCTGCTCCTGTGACACTGGCTGCAACACTGCCTGCACTGCCATGGCACCCGCTACAGGGCATACCTGGTGATGTTCTACCGGCGTGACCTGTTCAGCGCCCTGGGCCTGGCCCCCCCTGAGACCTGGGAGCAGCTGCTGCAGCTGGCCACCAACACCAGCCTGTGGGCCCAGGCAGCTGTGGTGAACACCCTGGGGAGCAGGGCCCCCTCAGCCCAGGCTAGCAGTGGTCTAGGCGCTGCAGGCACCAGGCCAGCAGCCCCTGCCTTCTCTGGCTTGTGCCTACCCCTGAAGGCCAACTGCACGGGCGCCTTCCTGCTGATGAACATTTGGGCCTCCCTGACCCAGTACCTAGGCCTGGACCAGGGCCTGCACTTTGAGCCCCTCACCATGCAGCCACTGGTGGACTCGCCTGCAATGGATGAGGCCATGCGCTTGTACGCCCGCCTAGCAGCCGCTGCCAGCCCCGACTCGCTCACCACCTGTGGCCCGCTGCACCCGGCCTTCCTGGCTGGCTCCTGCGCCATCACTGTGGGCTGGGACCACTACTTCTCTTACACCGCCTCACAGCCTGTCAGTGGCAGTGTTGGCGTGGCGCCGCTGCCTGGCAGCACCCGCGTGTGGGACAGGCAGGTCAGCAGGGGCAGCCCAGCCAGCCCCCTGAGGCAGTGCCGGGGAGCTGCAGGCCTGCCCAGGAATGCCGACCGGGCGGCTGCCATCTACTGCCCCCATGCCACACCACTGGCTGACGGCAGCTGGGTCAACCAAGCACCCCTGTCACAGTTCTTCTACACCTCCATGTGAGTAGGGGGCCAGTGATGGGCAGCCTGTCATGCAGCGTGCGCTCTGCCTATGGGTGTTGCTCAGCTATTAAAAAACACAGGGCACAGAGCTGCCACCCATGCGAACCATCACAGGGAACAGTCAACTAAGCAAACTGAATGTGAGTGAGGGGTAAGTGACACGGCAGGAGCTTGTGCCCAGATATGTCAGGGAAGATGGGCCATGCTGAAGACATGTCAATGCTTATATAAGCACTGCCTCCATTGACACCTTAACATGTATGCTCAGTTGATTTTTGTGACAATCACAAACATTAGAACAGGGTACTTGCTCACTGTGTAGTTCCTCACCAGTGCATGTGAGTGAGGGGTAAGTGACTTCACCCCTTCTGCCTGTCGCCCTTGCAACCGTATCTCACCTGAAGTGCTGAAATCACGCAGGTACACCAATTCTGCAGGTCCAGCCTTTGTACAGGCAGAGAGCGTCATTGTCATGGACAGCATGAGCAGGTCAGTGCTGCACAAGGGTGACCTCAGCCTTGGCAGTGTGTCCCCCAGGGTGTGGCCCCTTGTCATGCATCACGGCTGTTCTCTGCTTGGCTGGCTCGTTTGCTTGCACTGTGCAGGCGAGGCAACACCTTCCGCAACCAGCGCCAGCCGGTGACAGACGCCATGCTCTCCTCAGTGCAACCCAGAGATGCTGATGCACTCTTCAGCCTCACCGCCACACTACCACCACCCAGCACACTGCTGGCCACACCCCCTGCCGTCCTGGTTGAGGCTGATGCTCGAACCCTGAGACGCCCAGGGCCTGGAGTTGTGTGCATGGTTGGTGCCACTGATGTGTCCCCAGCTGGTGAGTGCCTTCCCCTCCTTTGCTCTGTGGCCTAGCAGCACAAAGGTCAATGGCTGGCAAGGTTGGTGGCTGACATAACACCTGGCTCCACAACAGCACAGCAACATGGACACATTGTAACTGGCAACCACAAACATGTATATGGTCCCGAGTGGACAGCCCTGCTTGCTTGCAGGGCAAGGCCCCTGCGTCGCACTCCCTGTGGACGGCAATGACCCGCCCCATCCTAATGTGGCTACCTGGTTGCTGAGTCACCCTGGGGTTGATGAGGGCGACGCAGTGTCCTATTTCAAGTGGGTGTGCTGTCCCAATGGCTGCTGCACTGCGCAGCAAAGCAGCCACCCGGTGAGCCAGGGATGCGCCCCTCACCCTGCAGGGCGGTGTGGGCAGTGAAGTGGCATCCCAATGCAGCCTCCGACATCAACACCTACTACAGCGAGTATGCCAGGTGGGAGTGCTGCGAGGCCTGGCTAGCCCTGATCACACCTGCAGCTACCCCTGGCCTTACCTCGCCGCCTGGACACCGCCCCTGCGGCTGACTTGCAGGGCTGCGTTCATGCACGCGGCGTGGAGGGTGCTGGAGGAGGGCCTCGCCAACATGACTGGCATCCAGGCAGAGGTGGCGCAAATGTGAGTGTTAGGCATCACCTGCACTGTGCTGGGAGGCCACTGTCATGCCCAGCTACGTGTTGTGAGCACACTAGCAGCTGCAACAGCATGCAGGAGTGCAGTTGTAACTCGCATGGTGATGGAGCTTGCACAGTGTAGCTGTAGACGACGTTGTAAGGAGGATAAGAAAGTTGCTATGGTCAAGCCGCGTGCTTTGCTTGTGCCGGCTGCAGTTACAGTGCCACCGTGGAGGCCACCCGGTTTACAGGGCTGCTGGACCCCCAGACCCTGTACTGGCAGCAGATTGACTTCACCCCGAGCTCACCGCCACCCAGGTGTGTGACAGCTGTCCATGGAACTCACCTGCCAGCGATTGCATGCCAGCTGTGGCAGCCTGGGCCTTATCTGAGTCAGGGTTGTGCCCGGTTGTCTGTTGCAGTTGTGCTCATCTATGCGTTGTTCAGGGCTGGTGGTCAGGGTAGTGCAAAGCCATACAGTGCTGGAACCGGGTTGATGTTCTTGCACAACTCACAAACAGGCACTGAGGCTGAGCCCCTGGCTTGTTGTATAAAGAAGCCAGCAAGCAGCAGCAGCAGCGCATGCTGTGACTTAGGCTGTTGCACCTGGTGCCAATAAGAAGGGAAGCAGATGCGTCCTTCTGTGGGAATCATATGCCCATGCTGCAAAGTAGCTCTACCTCTCCACCCTGCCAGCGGTTCAGACTAGCCAGGCTGCTGCATGCCCCCTCACTGCATGCGCATGCGTCTGCTATGGCTGCAGCCCACCGCCTCCCAGCCCGCCCAGCCCACCCGGTCCACCCCTGGTGGTGATCCAGGTCTCTGGTCGCCTGTCCTCACAGACCCTGACTGCAGCCGTCACCACGCCGCTGCTGGTGGTGGGCGCCTTGCTGGTGGCCTGGATCACCTCCTCATACATCCTGCGCCAGGTCAGCCTTCACCTGCCCTTCCTGGCCCGCCATGCAAGAGCTGGCTAGCCAGCCATCCGCACCAGCTTGCCTCGACCCTGTGCAGCTGTTCCTGAACACCAGGTCTGCTGGGTGGCCCCTGCCCTCTGCTGCTGCCTGGCCTGCAGCGTGGCCAGCACCGCTCCCTGCTGGGCGGCATCCTGCCCCCTGGCGTGGGCCCTGCCACCACCCTGATGGTCACTGACATCCAGGACTCCACAGCGCTGTGGGAGGCGCTGCCAGACCACGTGATGGACGCCACCATCGCCCTGCACCACGCCACCATCCGCGCCTGCCTCACCGCCTTCACTGCCTATGAGGTCACCACTGAAGGTGAGGCCGGGATGCAGCCCCAGACCCCTGGCAGCCTGCAGGCCTCCTGGACGCACACCCTGCTGGCCGCCCTCCTCCCTTGAGCTTGTCTTGTCCTGCCGGCCCCTCACCAGGGCCCACTGCCCAGGACGCAGCTAGCAGTGCCCGGTGCGCTGAGTCTGCTTCATGCGCTGCATCACGCAGGGGACTCCTTCATCCTAGCTACACACAACCCCCACGACGCCCTGCTGCTGGCGACCGCTATCCATCAGCAGCTGCTGCAGTGCTCCTGGTGAGTCACACCGGGCTCCTGCACAATGCACACCAGCTGCAGTACTGCACGCACACCTGCTGTTGACCTGCACACTGTCTTGTCTTGTAGACATTGAGGACATGTCACACTGCTGACCCTATGGCATATTGTGGACCTAGCGCTGTGAACCTTGCACAGCACACAGTGCCTTGGCAGCAGGCTGTGTGGTACTGGCACGCAGCTGTGGGACTGGTGGTGGAGGTGCCACACAGCAGAGCCCATCATGCCCTGGTGCCCGCAGGCCAGGCGAACTGCTGAACATGCCTCAGTGTTCACCAATCTGGGCGGTGCCCAGCACCTCCACAGCACTGGTGGCCCAGTCCAATGCTGCTCTCAGATACAGCGCATCTGGGCCCACACTCCTGGAGGCCTCCATTGGCTCGCGCTCCAGATCCATTGACCCGTGGTCCTCCAAACACGTGCCAAGCAGGCTGCGCAGCTACAGACATCGCAGGTCCAGCCACTCACCAGCCTCAAGGAGCCCGCACATGACAGCCAGCGCACTGTGGGCTGTGAACAACGCTTCGGGTCAACTCATGGGACCCAGGTCAACAACCGCTCTTGACGACCCACAGTTCAGCACCAAGGTGGGAGGCAGGCCGTGCAAGGGCAGCGTCAAAGAGGCAGCCTGTGCAGCACACAGCAGCTGGCCCACAGCCACTGCACAGGGATGTCAGGCCACATCCACTGGTGGCTCTGGCAGGCATGCAGGCATACAGGTGGATGCTGCTGCTACCTCACCTGCTGGCCCAGTGTGTGCAAGCTCTGCTACCCCATGGTTGATGCCCTCACAGGCAATGTCAGAGCTCGACACAGCTGCGCAGCGCAATGGCGAGGTGCTCCCCTGGCTGCAGCGGCCACAGCTGAGCGGGTGGGGCAGCAAACACGTCATCACTAGACAGGACTGCATCAGTGCTGTGCTGTCTGCTCTCCAGCTGCCAATGCTCCGCCACGCCCTGCACACCCCACAGCTGCTATGCAAGCCGGTCGCCCCTCTGCTCTGACACTGACCAGGTTGTCTCATGGGAGTGGCGCCAGTGCCACCCTCAGCTCCATCACACAGCCCTTCCGGGGCCTGGCAGCGAGGTTGGGAGTCGTACAGGGTCGCTCTCAGCGGAGCATGGCAGGCTGCACCCTGGAAGCAAGCAGTGGCCGGCCCAGCCCTCCCCTTTCACACCATGGGCATGTCCAGCTGTCCTTGGACCCCGCTGACCTCGAGCCGTCCTGCAGTGCAGCCGTGGAGACGTCCACCAAGAGAGCAAGGCGGCGTGTCAGCATCTGTGAGGATCCACCCACAGTCCATGCCATGCCCTCCAGCGCAGACCTTGCGGCAGCCCTGGACGCAGTGCCAGCTGTGGGGGCTATGAGCGTGAAGGCCCACCTGGCCTCTTGCGTGGCGCTGGCCAAGGACCCACCCGGCTCGCCCTCTGCCAGGAGCAGTGAGCAGTCAGGCACCTTCCTCCTGCTGTGCGGGCCGCGCCTCAGGGTCGGCGTGTCCAGTGGCCTGGAGAGCGACAGCCAGCGCACCTGGAACAAGGCGGCAGGCCGCATGCAGTACTCTGGCCGTGAGTGCAGCTAGTGGCTCAACTTCGCTGCTGCAATGCAAGACAGCCACAACACCACCAGGCCAGGACAGGACAGGCATGGTGTCTGCTCCTCTGCGTGGCAGTGCTGGCTGTGGGCCCCTCACAGCATCTAGGGTGGTGGCCCACTCTGTGCAGGGGCCATGGAGGAGGCGCGTGCAGCCAGCCATGCCTGCCCTGGCGGCCTCACCTTCCTGACCGAGTCCAGCTACAAGCAGGTAGGCAGGCATGCAGCAGCAGGCGAGGCTGGGTGCACAGCTGGGAGTGGCAAGCAAAGCAGGCGCTTGGCCCTGGTGCTGCAGATGGCGTACCGGCAGCTGCCCGCGGACATGGTGCTGGTGAACGTGGGTGACTACCAGCTCAAGGTGCAGGGCACTGACCCCAAGCAGGCCAGGACCTTGTACGTCTGCTGCCCAGCAGAGCATGTGTACAGGTGAGGGGCTGGTCACCTCCGGCTATGCATTACCTCAGCCTGCGAAGCTGACAGTAGCAACAACGGCTGCTCCTCATTGCTGATGCGAGTTACAGTTCATGCCCGGCTTCATAGACTCATCAGGGCTCTTGTCTTGCTTCTTGCACGTCATGTGGCAGCAGGGAGCTGGAACTGTCACAAGTGTGTTGAGGATATGTTTCTAGGCTCGTTGTCTCTCAATGTGCGAGCCAGTGCCTGCATAATAAAGCCAGTGCAGGAACTGTCATCACAGCTCCACATTGGTGGTGACGCAAAGGCGAGGCGGGTGTGTATAATAAGGCGTGTTGCCACCCGCACCGTGTCTCTGCGGTCCGTGGCCCATCAGTCGTTCAAAAGCATACCTCGCGGCCCGTCAATGATACAGAAGCGTACCTCATTCTTTATCAACCACACAAAGCGCGGTCAGCGGCGGGTCAACAATGCGTTCATCCGCAACTGACGAGCTGCGATAGCGCAAGTTGCGGAAACCTGTTAAATGACTCGCGACTTGCAACTTGTTACATGCAAGCCATACTTGCATTTGCGGGGAACTTGAGGAACACGCAGGGGCTAGCTGATGGCTGGGTCGCCACGGCTGCGATGAGGCAAATGACCTATTGACCTCGTGCACCCGCGAGTAATGGGAATCAACATGATCATTGCATTGCATAAACATTAAAACAACGACTTACCTGGGCAAAGACTCACTTACGGCTCATTTAGGAGGCCGTAATAGGGGACTAATGGCCTATTGGCCTATTGATAGCTAGGTACTTGCCTTGAAAGAGCTGCTCCCTGGAGCTGCTTCCAGGGTGATAATGTGGCAAGAGGTCATCTCCACCGTTGCAAGGAGTGCGAGGACCACCACCATCCTCAATGCTCATTGCTGCAGTCACCAAGCATGCATTTCCGTGCATCTATCCCAGCCAGTACAGCCGTGGCGCAAGCGTGTGTTGCTGCACCCAGTGCAAGCTGTGGCGTGCTGGCTGCAGGTTCCTGGACGCCTGCCCTGTGCGCTGCCTGCGGGCCCTGTCCACCACCTTCCTGGATGCGCCCTTCAGCCAGGCCGCTGTGGTGTACTTGTACGTGGTGGGGCTGGGCAGCCTGGCCGCCTGGAACAGCCAGGTCACCGCCACCGCCATGGGGCTGTGCCTGTCCATCCTGAACCGCCAGCTGCACCTGTACGGCGGCTACTGTGTGGAGCAGGCGGAGTCCCTGTGCCTGGCCACCTTCTGCCACCCCCACACCGCCATCCGCTGGGCTCTGGCCTGCATCCAGCTGTGCCTGGCAGCGGACTGGCCGCAAGAGCTGCTTGAACATGAGCTGGGGGAGGAGATGCTGGTGCCCACACCCCTCACACGCCTGTCAGCCTCAGCTGCAGCAGCTGCTCTGCAGGACGCAAGGCGGGCTAAACAGGGCCGCAAGCTCATTGGTGGTGTGCCGCCCAAGCCGGCAGCCACACTCCACCCCGACACAGCTAGCATCAGTCAGACAGCACCCCCTGTGGCGGAGGTGCACCCGCCCTCTCCTGACCCTACAGCTGGGAGCTCAAGCCGCTTGGTCCGTGTGCTGCTGAGGGGGTTGCGCTTGAAGGTGGGGCGGCTGGTGCATGGAAGTGGCCACCCGGGGCAGCTGGTGTGCGGGTCAGGTGTGATGGCAGAGTGTGGTGCCAGGAGGGCGAGGCAGTCCAGCACCAGGCATCCGGGCGTGCATCCACTGGCTGCAGCACACCCTGCTGTGCCGCTGCCTGGACTGTGCAGGCAGGCATTGACTACGGGCCTGTGTCAGCCAGTGTGCACGCTGCCCTGGCCCGCATGACGTACACCGGCCGTGTCATGAACAGGTGGGGGTAGAGGGGTGGGTGCCAGCGATGATGCAAGAGAACTGCCATGCATGCCCTGAGTGCAGCTGCCCACACATTCATGCTGTTCTGGCCTTGCACCAGGCTGTTGGTCTGCACTGGCTGCGTTGCAGGTCATCGCGTGTTGCGGGCCTTGCAAAGACTGGGCAGGTAATTGTGATGGCGGCTCACACCCAGGCCACTGCCTGGCCTTGCATGGGGTACTTTGCCACTGAGCACCCCTCGCATGCTGGCCAGGCCTGGCTGCTCCACCTCGGCAACCAGAGTGCATGGCCCGTCCTGTCTCTTGTCAACCTGAAGCACGCCTATGAAGTTCTTTAGGGCATCATCATAGGGCGAAGCAGGTCTTGTCCTCTGCACAGTACCAGCCCTTGCGCCACCAGCCTCATGCCAGACCTTACAAGTAAACATTAATACTTCAGCGCACACACTGACGCCTGGGTTGAGCACCCTCTAGCTGCTCGCTAGCTCCTTGGGGCAGAGCAACCTCCACCTAGCGCCGCTCCCTTTGCACAGGTGTGGTGCACTGAGTCTGCGTGGCTGGCTGGCCTGACGTTTGACAGCACCACCAGTGGCAGCAGCAACAGCCAGCCTGCCAGCACTTTGGGCCAGCTCCTCCTCAGCACCAGCAACAAGTACCTGGGCAACTTCCCCACAACGACCTCTGTAGCACAACCAGCTAAGGATGCCACACTGCCACTGGCGCCAGTGTTCAGCTTGCCCAGCCAGCCCCGACAGGAGGGCAGCCCTGTGATGAGCCCCACCCGCAAGCGCTCAGCGCTAACTCTGCCACCCATGTCCCAGCTTGACTTGCTCAACTTGTCACCTGGATCACACCCGGTGAGTGGGCGGGCACTGTCGACCATGCTGTGGCTTCTGCCTACCTTAAACCATGAACTGGGTGGCTGTTCTGCCTGTAGGGCAAGCAAACATCGCTGCTTTTGGCGCGGGCCACCCCCACCCTCACGCCCACACCTCGGCCTCCCCTGCTACTCACTCCTGACAGCCCTGACGAGTGTGAGCGTGGGGACGAGGTGCTGTGCACGCCCTCTGCGCTGCGCCCTGCCTGGAGCTCTCCAGCGCCAGGCCTGACGGGGTCTGGCAGGGCACCCCCTCCTGGTGTGAGGGAGTGGGACATGCTGCCATCCACTGGGGAGCTGCCACAGGGCAGCCAGGCAGCAGCAGGCCAGGCAGCAGCAGGTCAGCCTGAGCTTGGCAGCTTGCCTTGCAGCTTCAACTCCTCGCTAAGAGGACTTCCCCAGCAGCGCGCAACACAGCAGGTCAATGGTGGTCACACTGACGCAGCAGGCAGTGGCAGCCCCGCCATGGAGCAGCCTGAGCTGAGCCCAGGGCCCTGCCTGGACGTCAGTGGTGCGGTGAGCAGTCAGGGGACCTGCCAGCCAGCCGGAGTGGCAAGTGACGCAGCAGCAGCAGCAGCAGCACCTCCACAGCCGCCATGTCCAGCCCAGCCAGTGCTAGGCAGCGACATGCAGGCCTTTGGGTCCACCATGATGGACATGAGGCCGTCGCCGTCCCACTCACACAGCTCTGACGCCACCTTGGCCACAGACCCCGGCAGCATCTTCCTGGTCGCAGCAGCAGGTGGGCTGGACCAGGAGGGCCAGCAGGCTCAGCTGCATCACCAGCCTGGCCAGTCGCAGCCTTGTGCCCGCGGTGTGGTGAGCAGCAGCAGGGAGCAGCAGCAGGAGCTGCCAGCAGGCTTGAAGGCGGCCTACAGCTCCTTGCGAGCCATCGGCTCACTCGGCACGTCAGTCTTCCAGGCCCTGGGCCACAGAGGGAGGGGCACCAGCCTGCAGGCAGTGCCAGCGGACCAGTCAGTAGTGACTTCAGCGACGATAGCAAGCACAGTGCGAGGGGCTGGTCAACATCCAGCCAATCAAGGCTGCGGGGAGGAGGATGGGTTTGACGCTGACAGCAGGCGCTGGCAGACAGAGCCGCTGGCCGTCTCCACCCTGGGCCCGCATCAGCTCAAGGGCGTCCAGGTGGGTGCAGGCACCAAGCCCACAGCCGCACTGGGCAGGTCAGGGTTGGGGTGCTGCTGCTCCCTGGCCGACAGCTGGGTTGGCTGGGAGGTGTCAGTCTGGCTGCAGGCAGTCATGTCTGCTGCTGCTTTGCCAGCCCGTCTGGCCCAACAGCTGCGCCCCTGTTGCTGCCGTGTGCTGTGCAGGAAATGGTGCACCTTGTCTGCTGCGCCTTTGAAAATGACGCAGTGCGGCTGCACCACTGACAAGAGCAGTACATCACTCACACCCAGCATGATGAATGGCCTCACATCATCCCCCACACATCAGCACTGCTGCAGCGGGAGACAAGGCCAGGGAACACAGCCTGCTGGACTGCCCGGCAAGCTGCAGCCATCTGCTCCGCTTGCTTCTTCGTTGGAGTGTGTCAGCCCTGAGCTGCTTAGCTCACTGCTGCCTAGGGATTTGCGCGGCAACACTACTGATTGAGAGCTGTTCGAGGGAGCGAGGAGCTGCTGAGAGGGTTGTGGCTGCATCAGCTGCCCATATGTTGCATACCCACTACCCTTGCCCTTGAGCTACTGCTGACTTTGCCTGGATCAAACTGGTGGGTTCGTGTGCACCATAATGCTGTGTAGTGAATTGGGCAGTATGGGAGGTTGATTGATTCCTGTCATGGCTGCCCACGGAGAGTGAGGCACCATGGACAACAGCTGCTGTGCTCAGTGAGCAATATACAGGGACCTGCTGGGGTAGTCTAGGCTGCCTGGGTTGCAGGGAGCACACACCAGGTGCACGCCTGGCACCTGACAGGAGACCCTGTCTCTACTGGCAGGGTGGTGGTGCACACCTGCTGCTCTTGATTCCCACCACACGTCACAATTCATGGTGGTGGTCAAATAACTTTGTTATCTTGCAGCTGGCCACTAAGGCAGCAAGAAAGCAGAGCCACAACAGGCAGTATGCAAGGATTTCCCCTGAACTGTGGGTGTGGGCAGTAGTGAGTACATACCAATGGCATGCATCACACTTACCTGGTCACAACATGGTCGCTTGCACGGCTTGGTCAGAACGTAGGTTGACAAGTCAAGGCAAGGTTGTTACAATAGTCAAGGTTAAGGTTGATAAGTCAGTATCACCATCATTCCATTACATACATTGAAGGCCTGTCGGTTCATACCTGCATGGCTAGCACTTCTGGTGTGATGCCAGATATATCTGCTAAGCAAGTTAAATGGCATGCAGGGATGTGAGGTTTTCTTGAACATGAGCTAATTGCAGATTATGATGGGCTGTGGAAGTGCCAAACCATCGTAAGATTGTCACCATGCCGACACAAAACTGCGCGGTTACATTGGCCCGGTTCGCACTCGATTCGTTTTTCGATATTCGATGTCGTTGGCGGTTATCTGGTGAACTGTCGCGCTTTAGTTGGCTGGCTTCGCTGACGGGCGGCTAGTGGTGTAAGGCTGGATAAGGCTGGATAGGGACGCAGAAGCTGATGCGCTAGAGGAGGAGGAGTGGGAGCGTCTTCGCGAAGATGAGATTGCTGATGATGACCGACGACGGCGAGAGTTCGAAGACCTTATGGTCATGGTTGTGCTTGCGCAAGGGCGCAGCCACATGTCCAACATGTTGTCAGTACCTACTTGTCCTAACTATCGTCGACTGAAGCAGCGTCGGCACAGCCTGCTGCGCTTGGGGCTGTTGTGTTTGTAGTGCTAGCATCGGCGAAGCCATTGGCGCAATTGTCTGCTGGGCTTGAGCTTGCGCCTGTGCTTGAGCCTGTGCTCGAGCCCGTAATACGAGTTGTAGCTGACCCAGAAGCATCGGGTTGAGCTGCTGCATTTGTCGCCGCTGCTCGGCTACCCTGCTCGAAAGATTCCATCACCTGAAACCTGATTCAACTGACCCGTCATTCTTCATCATTCTAGCCCCGATTCAAACGCGGCGAAAAACGCCCCTCGCTGTCTCCTTTTGGGCTGCTGAGCAGCTCCCCTGACTGCTGTTAATGCGGGGTCTGATCGTGCTGGGTCACAACGAACAGCTACGCAGCCAGTGGCTCGGAACGGGAAAAAGTGCGTCGGTTGGCCGCGAATAATTCAAAATACAAAATTTGCGAGTGCGAATCGGGCCATTACGGATAAATCGACCCCGCATGCGTCGGTTAGCTCGGTTAGGGCAGATGGTGGCTTACACCGCTTAAGCCTTCAGCCGAGGCGAGGCGAGACGAGGTTCCATGTGGCTCGGTTAGAGGGACATGGAGACCTCGCCGTCTCGCCTCGCCGCCTTGCCGCACTATTGTAACCGCGCCCATAGACAAGGTCACATGACCAGACGTCGCAGTTTTCACACCTCGACGCACTCGCAGCTGTTTTGTATTTCAACTACTGCCAGCCGACGTATTTTGGGTTCTCGTTCAAAGCCACTGGCTGTGTTCTTTTTAACCCAGCACGATTCGGTGCTAGTGCGACTCGGGCCATTGTCTGCCTGAACATTGTCTGCCAGTTTCATCGTCAGTTTCAGGCCTGTATGACAGTAGATATAAATACATGTTTATGCACAATTGATGCTTCATCACTTCCTTACTCATTCACTGCTGCTATACCCACCCTGGCTATACCCACCCTGGCAGAGACTCAGATATATGTGCCTGACTTGTGTTTGTTTGCAGGCAGACAAGGCTTGTGCCTTTGTGACAGACACCCCATCCACCAACAAGGCTGCATGGCGCTTGGTGGAGCAACGCCATCCCAAGGTCTTGAGTGTGGGCTACTGGATGCACATCTTCGACCTCTACCTTCATGGTAAGGCGAACCCTCTCGTGCTTGTTGTTGCCCTCTTGTCATGCTTGTCATCATGTCATGTCCATTATGTCTATCATGCCATGCTTGTCATCATGTCATGTCTATCAGGTCATGCTTGTCATCCTGTCATGTCTATCGTGTCATGTCTATCATGTCATATCTGAAGTGTATGCAAATTACAGGATCAGATTATCCTTCACAATCCGGGTTGATATTGGGTCCTCATCGTGTGAATCTTACATAGCCAGGTTTGTATAGTCGCCCTCATTTGCTATCACAATAAGCAGCAAACCGGGTCTCACATTGTTTCACAGCAACTCATGCATAATAGAAAGTTGATACTGTGTACCCAGGGGCTGGAGGGTGCAAATAGGGGGATGGTGCACAGAGTGATGTGCTGGCCATGTGTGGGTGGGGGTAGGGCGCCGCGCTGGCCATATGGCGGTAGGGCGCCGCGCTGGCCAAGTGAGGGTAGGGCGCCGCGCTGGCCATGTGAGGGTAGGGCGCCGCGCTGGCCATATGGCGGTAGGGCGCCGCGCTGGCCATGTGAGGGTAGGGCGCCGCGCTGGCCATGTGAGGGTAGGGCGCCGCGCTGGCCATGTGAGGGTAGGGCGCCGCGCTGGCCATGTGAGGGTAGGGCGCCGCGCTGGCCATGTGAGGGTGGGGGTAGGGCACCGCATTGGCCATGTGGGGGTGGGGCGCCGCGTTGGCCATGTGGGGGTGGGGGTAGGGCACCGCGTTGGCAATGTGGGGGTGGGGGTAGGGTAGGGTTGCAGGTTGGGTAGGGTTGCAGTTTGCATGGCTTTACGCATAAGGAGAAGGTAGCCCAGCAAAACCAGCACACGCGTCACCAAGGCGTTGCGAGGGTCCATCTGAGGCTTTGCACGCTCCCAATCCTCAGCGGTGATGAGCTTGGCACGCTTGGTAGTGTGCTGGACCTACACCTACCATTGCATTGTCATGTGTCAAGATTAGCAATAGCCTAGATGATAGCACGCCTACTAGCAACTAGCAAGCATGTTGCACCACCCACCTCTCCTGCAGCGTAGGCAGCCTTGTCATGCCCATCCACCAAATCTTGTAGCTCCTTCCACACACCAGTCTTGGCCAAGAGGTTAGGCTTGTTCGCCTCCGCTGATGAAGCGGTTCAGCCTGCTGGTGAAGCGGTTCAGCCTGCTATGCTCGAAAATGATGGCACGTTGCAGGTTGGTGATGCGCAAAGATATTGACCGGGCCTTAAACTTGCCCTTGCTCTTGACGTTGCGAGCATCTGCAATTGTAACAGGTCATGTTTGTGACATTAGAAGGTGCAAGAAAAGGATGGGCTGGGTGCAACTAACATGGGTAGCAGTAAACATGTGTGATGTAGCATCACCTAGATGGACATGACTGAAAGACTACTCCCCCCGAAGCTTCAGGGGGCGTGCACTAAGGAACCGCGCGCCGCTTCTGGTCTTTCACACCATGGGAGGGGCCCCCGCGGGCTGACGTATGCCTAAAGGGCGCTCTCACAGCACGACACGCCCCGGCTCGGAAACGTGTCTACCCTCCTGAGCTTCATAGGAAATCAGCCTACTCCACTCCAGCTCCCACCCCGCACGATGGCGGGCACAGACCTAAAGAGAGATCGACTACGCCAAACATTTCTGGCCCCTTGCGGGTGTCGATCCCGCATCCTCTCGCAAGAAGAGGGAGGTTTGTAGCTACTGAACCACACCTGCCGCATGGGGGA
>JASKMD010000011.1:877808-950225 GCA_030144725.1 Haematococcus lacustris
GGGCCAGGGGCAGGGCCAGGGGCAGGGCCAGGGGCCGGGCCAGGGGCAGGGTTAGGGGCAGGGCCATGGGCAGGGCCATGGGCAGGGCCATGGGCAGGGCCAGGGGCAGGGCCAGGGGCAGGGCCAGGGGCAGGGCCAGGGGCAGGGTCAGGGCCAGGGTCAGGGTCAGGGGCAGGGTCAGGGTCAGGGGCAGGGTCAGGGTCAGGGTCAGGGTCAGGGGTAGACCCCCCCTCCTCAGCCGGCTGCTGCATGTTCCACTGTTCAACCATCCAAACCCTCTGCTCTAGCGTTAGACGGTCGGTCACCCGCTCCAACTGCAATTGCAGCTGCAGTTCAGGCACGGAGATGGGCACTGTGCGGCGCCCTGGGAGGCTGAAGGCCTCACGGCCCCCACAGGTCAGGGCCACTAGGCCCGTAGCCCGAGTGGGGAGGGAGAGCTGGACGAGGGGTGGTAGGGGGTTGCCTGCTGAGGCTACGCGGTGTTGGATAGTGCAGGTGGCTGCGTCATACCAACCAACCCACACTACCTGCAGGCCGTGCAGAGACTCCTGCCCGAATTGCTTCATCAGCTCCATAGCCATAGCTGTGGCCTGCTGCGTGGCTGCCAGGCTGCTGCTGGACCTGATGCTGGTCAGGTGGAACTCAACAGCTTGTCGGCCCACCCCCTGACACAGCTGCAAGCGGTGCCAGGCAGGGACAGAACCTGTCAGGCACTGCAGGCTGCCTGTGTCTAGGAGCATGGCGCTCTTGATGGCGGCAATGCTGGCCGCTGGGCCTTCCAGGGTTACCTGCACCGAGCCCCGCACTGGCGTGCCATCTGCAGCCCGCACCACGAAGGGTGAGGGCGCGTGGCCCCGTTCTAGCAGGCGGGCACCTGCTGGCAGCAGCTGGTTTGCTGCACTGATTGCGCTGACTGCGCATGCGTCGGCTGTGAAGCCGTAACGCCGCAGCACTGCCATGTCGGATGGGCTGTGGTGGGCTCGGAGGACCAGGCTGTCCTTGGGGGTCACCACCAGGGCTGCCAGCTCCTTGATGGCCGCGCTGGGTGCTGCAAGCACAATTGGCTGGGCCACCTCCAGGGGGCGGCGGGCGCCGCGCTGGGCTGTACCGGGCGACGGGCGAGGGGCAGCGCCCTGCCCGCCCGAGGTTCCAGCACCTGCACGGGCTGCCGTGCTGTAGCTGACAGCTGCCTTGGCCTTGCGGGCTGGCACTGTCGTGAATCCCTCAGCGTCCATGGTAGCCATGTACCTCAATAAGAGAGCACAAGGAGGGGCACGCAAAGGGGGTGAGGGCTGGTAGGGGGCTGCTAGGGGCTGCTGCTGGTGCTGTAGAGTGTACTACAGCTGCAGCTGCTGCGCTAAAGGCTTGCTAATGCGGCTGTGAGCTTGTGGGAAGCTCACCGCAGCCAACTGGCGACCGCACTTCGACCACCCCGGTGTGGTCTTGGTGCGGTCACCAAAGCGACGTCAAGCGCCTAGGGAGCGTGTCCTTGCTCCCTATCGCTGACCGCAAGGGAGGAGGTCCTCGCTTCCGGGAAAAAAAGGCTCCACACGCAGTCTCCCACGCGTTAGTACGGCTAAGACGACGCGGTTACATGCCACTAAGGTTGCGAAGGTGCGAAGAAAAGATGCTCGACTTGCCTCCCGCGAGGTTGAGGCAGGCACTCCTGTTGGGGCGGGCACTGTTACGTGACCATGCTGAGTAAGATCGCATGCGGCCGAATATCTGAAAGGTCTCAAGTGACATGACAAGTCCCCTGTGAGAGATGTGTGAGTGGTGAGGTGTTCTGAGGCTGGGTTCGATACCCAGGCAGATGGACTACGCCCTGATCTGTGTAGGCACACTTGGAACACCATTGCCACGAACGCAACAGTGGTTCCGGCCGATGTTGCCGAACCCGACTGGGTCCGTCTAGCGCGTTTCTGCCCGAGCCTAGCGTCAGAGGACGTCCGTGGTTATTGGTTGGCGTGTGGAAGTGCGGTGGAGTTCCCGCATTCGCCTGAGCAACGCTTGGAATTGGGTGTAGTGCGCCGGCTGTGGAAAGAAGCGGAGGAGTTGTGCGCTAAGCTTGCGGGTAAAGCTTTGAGAAGCGACGTCGGTGTACGGTTGTGAGGAGAGGCTGCCGTGAGCCTAGGTACCCCTGTGCGGTACAGGTCTGACGATGAACCCATCGGGGGAGGTTGATTCTGCGCGAGTGGCAATGGAGACGGGAGGTTGTCCCGAGGACCTGCAAAAGACTGTGGAGGCGCTGCAAGCTCAGTTGGCCGCAAAAGAGCGGGAGCTGCGGGAGTCCCGCGAGAGAGAGAAGCGTAGTGCTGGCCCAGGAAGCAATGGGCGTGAGGGCGGCGAGGCCCCTTCGAGAAGTGCGGCTGAGGCTGGTGCAAGTCAGCATGGAGCGCTTGCGAATCTTGGCGGAGCTGGCCTGGGAGAGGCAAGTGGTCGGTCGCTGCAAGGAGCACCAGCGGCACAGCATGTGGTCAGAACGAATGTGAGCCTACCTGAGGCTTGGAAGGTTGATGATGTGCTGCGTAGTCGAGACTTTGAGTCTTACTTCTGGCTTGTGGGTCAATGGTGTCGTGCCACGCAGCAGCCACTGGTGGCGGGAGTGCTGCAGGCGCTGAGTGGAGACCTGAAGGCTGCTGTGCTCCAGCTGGTGAGCAGCTACAGGCAGCAGGGCAAAGACCTCACAGATGCGGAGCTAGAGGCATGGCTTAGAAGGGCTACTGGGTGTACGGACCAGAATAACGAGGCTGAGTTGATGCAGAAGCTGGTGGATCGGGAGTATCACCAGAAGGGAGCAGAGCTTATGAGCTATTGCCTGCAGTTTTCTCTGCTAGCCATGCGCTTGCATCGTTTGCCCCAGGACCTCCTGTGTATGTACTTCATCGCTGGCCTGAAACCTGAGCTGAAGCGAGAGTGTGCGACTATGCCCGATGGGAAGCGATGGGAGTCGCTGGATGCTCTGCTTGCTTTTGCACGAGGGCGTGATGTTGCTGCGCGAGCTGCCAAAGTGTCTGTGCGTGCTGTCACCGCTGTCACTGCTGCACCCCTGCTTGACGACGAGGAGTTTGCTGGTGGGCCTGGTGTGGCCGTGTTTGCGGGGCGAGGGCGCAGTTCCAATGGAAGGAACAATGGGCGCTCACGCAGTCGTTCTGCTGATGGTGGGCGTGCTTTGCAGAATCGTCTGAATGACCGACTGGATCGGTTCCAACCAGCGGACCTGCGACGCCGTGACGAGGGTCGAGGGCCGAACCGAGGCAGGAGTCCCAGCAGAGACGCACGCCATGTGTCGTTCGCTGACGACCGTGACCGTGACCGTGACCGTGACCGTAAGAGACACAAGGGGCCCAACCAGCCCGGTGACGTGTGCTACGAGTGTGGAGGCCGAGGCCACTACGCCAAAGACTGTGCCAACAAGCAACAGCACCGTGGTAGCCGTGGGGCTTACAATGATGATCAATAGGGCTTTGCCTGGTGGGAACAAGGTGCTGACCTGCCAGGACCGCCGTTGGATGAGTCTATACCAGTGTTCCAGGAGGGATCCCTGTGTAAGAAACTTACCCTGGCGTGTGCACCAACTGAGGCTCTCTTTGACAAGGCTGGAACGCTACAGCTACCTTTCATGTATGTGGGCCGTTTTGGAGGCAGACCATGCCTGATTATGATGGACACGGGCGCTACCTTCAGCATCATCAGTGAACAGTGGCTGGAAAAGCACAAGATAGGTCCAGCTGATGCTATCCTGGAGAGGGGAGTCATGGCGCCAACATCAGTGCTGACTGCTAACAATGAGCGTGTGGTGCTGAAAGAGAAGAGGACAGGTCTGCTGGAAATTCAGAAGAGCAAGACCACCTTAATGGCAAGAGTCATGCCCAGAGTAATTGAGGGTGTCGACCTAATCCTGGGATCGGACTGGTTGTTCGTCCACGACGTGATAATGAAACCGAAACACGGGGTGTGCACGTTGCTGTCGCCTAAGGGCAAACCTGTGAACTTGCTTGCACTGCGCCCAAGGCACCTGCCATCATTCGAGGCCGTAGCTCAAGCAGCCGCAGCCTCAGGAGGAGTTGTCGAGCCAGCGGAGCCGCTCAGCGTGGGACAGACGGCGAGACTCCTTCGTAAAGGATGCCGCAGTGTGCTGCTGCTGGTGCAGCCCGGCAGTGAAAGTGACAAGGAGGGCTGGCACAAGGGAAGCTTGGCTGCTGCAGTGGCAGGCTGCAAGGGGAGCAATGACAAGGACAAACCAGGACTAGTCACAGAAGCAGAGGAGTACTCTGATGTGTTCCAGGACATGCCACCGGGTCTGCCCCCAGACAGGGGCGTAGGGCACACCATCAGGATGGAGGCTGATGCCCAGCCACCCTACAAGAGGCCTTACAAGCTCAGTCCCAGGGAGGAAGCTGAGGTCAAGAAGCAGGTGTCAGAGCTGCAGGCCAGAGGGCTGATAGAGCCCAGCAGCAGTCCCTTTGGAGCCCCGGTGTTGTTTGTGGAGAAGAAGGATGGATCTTTAAGGATGTGCATTGACTACAGAGCTCTAAATAAGCTGACGGTGAAAGACAGATACCCCCTGCCCAGAATTGACGATCTCTTTGACAAGCTGGCTGGCAAGAAGGTGTTCAGCTCACTTGACCTGCAGTCTGGGTACCATCAAATCAGAATCACTGAGGCGGACCGGCCCAAGACAGCATTCCTGACGCCCATGGGGCAGTTCCAATTTAAAGTGCTGTGTTTTGGCCTGACCAACGCTCCTGCAACCTTCCAAAGAGCCATGAACAACGTGTTTCGGCCCCTAATCAACAAGTCGGTGCTGGTTTACATTGACGACATCCTGGTGATGAGCAACTCTGCTGAGGAGCATGTGCAGCATCTCAGAGAAGTGCTGGAGCTCATGAGGCAGCACAAGCTCTATGCCAAGCGATCGAAGTGCGAGTTCAACAAAACAGAGCTGACGTTCCTCGGCCACATTGTGGGCGAACATGGCATTGCGGTCGACCCAGCAAAAGTGAAAGTGGTCCGGGAGTGGCACGTCCCGCGCAACCTGAAGGATCTGCAAGCCTTTTTGGGGTTGGCGAACTATTTTCGGCGCTTCATTCCTAACTTCAGTGCTATCGCCGCGCCACTGACCGACCTGACCAGCAAGACGGCTGCGGCACAGTTCGACTGGCAAAAGTTCGGGGAAGCACAAAAGCATTTAATGGCCTGAAAGACGCCCTGTGCTCTGCTCCTGTGTTGGCGCTGCCTGACTTCACAAAGCCCTTTGTGGTGTGCACTGACGCGTCGTTGGTGGGCACTGGAGCAGTGCTGCTACAAGAAGGCAGACCCATTGCTTACACCAGTAAAAAGCTGTCACCACCAGAAACAAGGTACTCCACAGGAGACCAGGAGCTGCTGGCCATCATCAGGGCTGTGAGGGAATGGAGGTGCTACCTGGATGGGGCTGTGGATGTTACAATACAAACTGATCACAATCCCCTAATCTACCTGCAAACACAAGCAAACCTATCAAGGCGGCAGACACGGTGGATGGAGGAGCTGTCCCGTTACAAATATGAAATCAGGTACCACCCTGGTGCAGACAATGTGGCTGATCCTATCAGCCGCAACCCGGCGTTAAGCATGCCTGACACGGAGAGCTGCCCGGTGCTACTGCTGGTGCCTGGACGTGAAGGTGCTGTGCTAGCTGCCACCACCCGTCGCACAGCAGCTGAGCTCCGCAAGGTGGCTGAGAGAGAGCAGGCTGTGGCCAGGGAGAAGGCCTATGAGGCTGGCAAGCTGACCCCGCCTGCTGACATGGCTGCCGACACGCCTAGGGGGCTGCAGCCAGGTGGGGGGGAAGCCCTGCGGCAGGACACACAGCAACAAGAGGCCAGTGACGGGTCAGACCCCACGACGCTGCTGCAAGCAGTCAGGCGGGCCTACGGGGCGGACAAACGGTTTGACGAGGCTGCCTTCACCTCAAAGCTACACCGGCTAGAGGGGCTGTGGCTAACAGAGCGTGGCCAGGTGGTGGTGCCTAATGATGAGAAGCTGAGGAGGAGAGTGATACACACCATGCACGATGCCAAGTCTGCAGGTCACCTGGGCATGACAAAGACCCTGGAGCAAGTGACACGCTACTTTGACTGGCAGGGTGTGTCGGAGGCTGTCAAGCACTATGTACGCACCTGCCACTCGTGCCAACTGAACAAGTCCAGCGCCCAGAAGCCGGCAGGCAAGCTGCAGCCGCTGCCCATCCCCTTAAGGCCTTGGGGCGCCGTGTCGCTGGACCTCATTGTGAAGCTACCTGCAAGCGGACCAGCCAAGTATGATTCGATTCTAGTGATTGTGGACAGGCTGACCAAGATGGTGCACTTGGCCAGGACCTGGGAGCGCATGACTGCAGTGCAATACGCCAAGCTCTTTGTTGACAATGTGTTTCGGCTACATGGCTGGCCAGACAGCATTGTGAGCGACAGAGGACCAAACCTGAACAACAACAGGTTCTTTATTGAGCTGGCGGCGTTGCTCCAAGTGGACCTGGACCTATCCAGTGCTTACCATCCTCAGACGGACGGCCAAACGGAACGCATGAATCGGGTGATAGAGGAGATGTTGCGGCACTACATCAGGCCCGACCAGAAGGATTGGGCTGAGCACTTACCCCTCGTCGAATTCGCCATCAACAACGCCTGGCAGGAGTCCACCCGTTGCACGCCTTTCTACCTGAACTATGGCTATCATCCGCGAGTGGCTGAGCTGCTGGACCTGCCCCAGAAAGTGCCGCAGGCGCACGGGTTCGTGGCCAATGCGAGGCAGGCGGTGGAGCAGGCCAGGCAATGCCTAGCCCGAGCGCAGAAGCGCATGAAAGCCTATCAGGATACTAAGCGGCGTGACGCGGTGTTTGAACCTGGCGACATGGTGTTGTTGAGCACACAAAACATGAGGGGCAGAGTGGGCCAGCCTGGTGCCAGAAAGCTGAAGCCACGCTATGTCGGTCCTTTCCGAGTTGAGTACATGGTGGGCAGAGCAGCAGTGAAGCTGGACCTGCCTGAGGAGTGGTCTCGGATCCACAATGTGTTCCATGTGTCCCTTGTGAAGCCTTACAGGACCTACGATGCCTCTGATCAGGTGCCTGGGCATGCAGGTCCACCCCCACTACAGTGGCTAGATGGAGAGCCAGAGTACCAGGTGGAGAAGGTGGTGGATCACCGGCTGGCCAAGAGCCAAGGCAAGCGGGGTGGCAAGCCCAAAAAGAGGCAGTTGGAGTTCCTGGTCAAGTGGCAGGGCCATGGGGACGAGCACAATACGTGGGAGTCCAGGTCACAGCTGGTGGGATGCCAGGAGTTGTTGGCTGCTTACCTACAGAAGCACGGTTTGGAGGCTGATATGGTGGAGGCTGAGGCGGTGGGCTGATGTGAGGAGGCCATGAAAGGAACTCAGACACCTAGCGCTAGTGTGGGCGCGAGTGACGGCACAATGTGCCTGAGCGGGGCAACACCACGGTGGTCAGCTGAGTGCAGCTGAGCCAGGTGGGGGGGAATGTTACGTGACCATGCTGAGTAAGATCGCATGCGGCCGAATATCTGAAAGGTCTCAAGTGACATGACAAGTCCCCTGTGAGAGATGTGTGAGTGGTGAGGTGTTCTGAGGCTGGGTTCGATACCCAGGCAGATGGACTACGCCCTGATCTGTGTAGGCACACTTGGAACACCATTGCCACGAACGCAACAGTAATGTAACGTGCATATAAGGCCACAGGCGTTGCACGTTGTCATCTCATGAGCTCCTATTAGTCGTTACATTGGTTTCCGACCGGATGCCCTTGCCGTAGTGCAAGGGGTAACCTTTGGTGTGGAGGTAGCAGGCCCACCCAGGTTCGATCCCCGGCAAACGCGTGGTGTTCTCCCCTAATCGATACCATCGAATCGTGCCTTCGAGCCGAATAGGGGGGGGAGGAATGTAACGTGCATATAAGGCCACAGGCGTTGCACGTTGTCATCTCATGAGCTCCTATTAGTCGTTACAGGCACCAGCACTACAGTAGGAGCTGCGTCATCAGCGGCTGCATCGGTGGCTGGGGCTTCTGCTGCGGGCGCCATTTGTCGTTGACCATCTTGACCTGTTACACGCCCAGAGCGGCTCGGCGGCATTGGCAACATCGTTGTTGCTGCTGTCGTTACGGCGGGTTTGTGAAGGCTTCGCCCCAACAGCGTGAAGATGGTTGGTGTGGTCACGTTCGACGGCCCTGAGCTCACAACGGATCCACCGGACCTGCGGCCTGATGTTGCAGTGATGGTACTAGACTGCATGACTGCGCTGGGGAATGGAGTGCCAGCGAGACACGGGGACGTTTGACCTATGTCACACATTATGGCAACCTGCAACTGCCGCGACTTGCAAGCCGACCAGCTCTAGACGGGAAAGAGCAAGGTCCCCGCAATAGCTACGATGCGACGGGGTAGCTGGAAAGCGAGGAATGGGCGGATAAGGGTATATGTTTATAATGCTAGCCCGGCATGAGAGCTTCGGGATGCGAGCTGCGAGCCGGACACAATCGTTGGGGTGCAATTGCCAACCGCCGCATGCTATCAATACAGTTCACAAGGAAGCTTCGCTTTTGTATAATTGACGGGCCGCGGGGTGCGCTTTTGTATAATTGCCGGGCCGCGGGGTGCCCTTTTGTATAACTTCAATTTACCCGGATCTAAACGGTTTCTGCCCGCAGTTTAAAAGGCTGTAACAAGGGCAACCGACGGCGAATTATGTCTCAACCGTCAATTACAGCCAACCGTCAATCATAGCCAACCGCCAATTATAGCCAACCACCAATTATAGCCAACCGCCAATTATAGCCAACCGCCAATTATAGCCAACCGCTAAGTCGCAACCACTACACATGGCAACACACAATGTAAACCTCATATCACGCGCTTTGCACCTCCTTGCACCATATGCAATTTATGCGCCCATGCCCTTCATTTCTTCATCAAGCAATTCATCATGTGCATTCGCATGCACTCCATCATAGCAAAGCTAATTTGCATGCGCCCCGCCTAATACACGGCACCACGAACACCACTTGCAACACATTATGACAGACAGATGACTAAGCAATAGCCGAGACATGAGTAGTGCCATGCCATGCATTATGCGTGGCATTCCTAAGGCTGGTGAGGGACAACAACGCTATCTAAGAGAGAATGGCAGGTGGTGAAGGTGGTGGTGGAGGTAGCCTGGGCGGTGGTGGTGGTGGAGGTAGCCTGGGCGGTGGTGGTGGTGGTGGAGGTAGCCTGGGCGATGGTGGTGGTGGTGGTGGTGGTAGCGGTGGTGGTGGCGGTGGTGGTGGCGGTAGACTGGGAGGTGGTGATGGTGGCGGTGGTGGTGGCGGTAGACTGGGAGGTGGTGATGGTGGCGGTGGTGGTGGCGGTAGACTGGGAGGTGGTGATGGTGGCGGTGGTGGTGGCGGTAGACTGGGAGGTGGTGATGGTGGCGGTGGTGGTAGCCTGAGCTGGGGCGGGGGGCAGGCTGGGAGCACCACCTGTGTGATGTGCGCCACCCTCAACGGCGCCTGCAACAACATTACTTGGTATTGGTAGAACAGAAGCCACCTCAAAAATAACCCCACATCAGTAGCCGCAATGGATAAATGACTTGAGCTCCTGCAAACAAGGACATTAAAGAGGGTTTTGGCAGCCATCATGCACCATGTAAGACTCCATACCACCGAGATCTGAACACCCTCCCCAAGGGGCCCACATAGTACAATGTAAAAGGGTGCTCACTGACCTGACTGAGCTTGAGGTTCTGTTTGACTTTATGATTGGCCAAAGCATTAGCGTTAGCATGCTAAGAAGGAAGTCCACAACCAAGCAACTCTGCAAGAGACAAAACAACATGATGTAGCAAACATGAATGCACACAGATACAATTGCACAGGCGCATGTTGCTGCCCTGATTTCTACTAGCCCTGGCAGCTGCGGCAAAGGCAATAGCACGGCTGCCCTAGCGACCAAAAAGATGGTCACAGCGCCTACACGGTTGAGGAAACACCTACGTTAATAGTCACGATAGCAACATGGGGACAAGGAAGTGGCGGCTGTAGCTGGGCACTTGAAGTGGCGGCGGAGGCGGCAGCCCACTGAGAAAACATGATATCCACATCGTGGCTTCCACAACAACGTTACGTTGTGACCTCCACAAGGGCCTTGGATGGCTTGCGGGTATCCCTACGAGCAAATCGGAGGGGTGTTTGCCGATGGCGATTTCTGTGAGACCATATTAGTGCGTGGCTAGCCGCACCATCTCGGCAATAGTGAAGTTCGAGCTTACAGGTTTGGTGCCACCGTCGTCGCCGTCACTGTCGCCGCCGCTCCAATCTGTCGAAGAACGCCACTAGTGCCTCGTCCATTGCGCGCGCCATAGCAACGAATGACCTTCACCAAACAACAAACAAAGAATTGCCTCAAATGTTACACTAAAGACTATGATCAGCTCGGCTCCGCCGAGCTCAGAATCGATTTAGCGCCTCTGTAAATTGAAGTTATACAAGTTAACTGCAACGCCTCAGCTTTTCCGGGTTTGTAAACGACCGAGGCCGAAGCAGTTCCGAGTGAACGCTCGAGACCGACGCCAGGGGCCTCCGGCCCTCCGGCCTCCGGCCCCTGGCGTCGGTCTCGAGCGTTCACTCGGAACTGCTTCGGCCTCGGTCGTTTACAAACCCGGAAAAGCTTCGTCATTGCAGTTATCCTCATCGTAATTGAGTTTTACTCAGTTGTAATCGTTAATAGACCTCGTTTTAAGAATCGTTAACTGCAGCGACCTGGTGTATTAACAAAAAGTGCTCCCAACGAACACGTAACAGCCGGCCAGCACCATCGCAAGGGACAAGAAGCATCACATTGCGCGGCTTCGCCGCGCCAATAGAGCCGCTACGCTCCGTGACCGCTGGCTTCGGTCTCGAGCTGCCCCGCGCCAGGGCCTCGGCCTCGCCTTTTTAAACCGCCTAAAACGACCCGCGACACCATTATCTACTACATAATGTACTCGGCCCGCCGATTATCCATTACATGTCTATCATGTTCATGTCTATCATGTCAACCCTTGGCCTTGTGCAGACCTGGTGGCTCTGGCCCGCATCAAAGCGCATGTTGATGTCGTTCGTGACATGGTGAAGTTTTGAACGCGCTCCACCTTCCGCGCCAGCCGTTTGCTTCACTTCCGCGGCGTGCACGGGTATTGGCATGGGCTTGCATCTGCCCTGTGCTACGCGCATGCACTGCGCAGCTACCATGATGGAGAGGTTGGAGGTCAGCAACGCAGCACTTACAAGTGCTGTCACCGACACCAGCTATGAGAGGCTGGGCTAGGACGTCAAGCAGCAGCAACGATCAGCCTCCATCAAGCATGACACCTTGCGCACAGGCTTTTGGGATGACAACAAGGCAATCCTGCAGCTCATGTACCCAGTCACCTAGTTGCAGATTGACCTTCAATCTGACCTAGCCAAAATGGCAGATGTGTTCTTCGGCGCGACGGCTATTGAAATGCACTACGAAAAGCAAGTTGGGGGGGCCGCAGTGAGCAATCAAGACCCGGCTGCATTAATGGCTCATGGGCAGTTACCTTCACTGCACGCGTGTTTGGTGGCTGCCAAGCAATCAACCACCCCCTCCCAGATTGCAGACCCCGCCCTCTTCTTCGTGCAGCCCCACCTCACAGGCACCCCAGTGGCCATTGCCCTGTCTTGGCTGAAGCGGCAGCAAAAACACGGCAGGAGAAACACTGCCAAGCTTGGCTGGCTGGCAGCAGGGAGTTGCTAGCAGAAGCTATCCTTCATTTCAAAGCGCGTTGGCGGTATGGTGACAGTTAGGTGTTGTACGTGGCATCCATCTTGGACCCACGCTACAAGATGTTACACTTCCAGTTCAGCCCTGCCCAGTTCAGCCAAGCAGAGCAGGTCCTGTCCTGGCTGGTCACTGTTGATGGCAGCCAAGCAAATCAGCCAGTGGCTATGGCGTTGGAGCAGCTGCGGCGAGGCTGGGGTGCACCCCAGCCTAGCCTACCCAGTCAGAGCTGCTTTCCCGCACGCAACTGTTGCCTGTCCATTTTGCTCCACACCTCACCGCCCACCCCTTGAAATGGTGGGCTGAGAGGGGGGGCTTTGCCCCCCTACTGCAGGCAGCGGCGCAGCGGATTTTGCGCATCCCGGCAACAGCTGCAGCAAACGAGCGGGTTGGAGCGACAAACGATCAAGCTTGCTGTTGGGCCGCATGTGGCTCCTGGCGTTCATCTACTTCAACAAAAGGGTCCTGGAGCGCAGACCTAAGCCACAGCCAGAGGCTGAGTGGCAGCAGTTTGCGCAGTGGATGCAACACATGCCCGCGGAAGCATAATGCCCGTGGAAGCACCCAGGTAAGCGCACGTTGTATAACCATGTGTCTTGCACCATCCTTGAAGCATTTGTTTGTTGCATATTGTTTAATGGCAGCTCTGCATGGAGACTTACGCACATGACCATGGATTGTTGTTGTCACTAATCTCATGTGGAATCTCATGTGTCACTAATCTCATGGTACCGGACACGTGCTATTGTTTAGAGACCGCCGTGGAGCTCGTGGGCTGCAAGTTTTGCTCGAGCTCTGGCTTGTCAATATTAAGCCTTATAGGTGGGGTTCGAACGGGAACCAAGAAACCAAGAAAACTAAAGTGAGCATGTGACGCTGGGTCGGGCCGAACGGGGGTCGGGCTGCTTGGGGCGAGGCTAGGTCAAGGGCTTGAGCGTGCTAGCTGGTAGGGGCTTGTGAGGCATTCCGTTTAAAAGGGTTAAGTCAAGAAGGACGGAGGACTTAGAAACGCAGGAGCAATGTGTCTCTCAAAGCTCAGGTAACTAGTCGCAAAGGCAACGGAATGAAATGTCCGCAGGCATGTCCGCAATGTGAGTAAGCGACTAAGCAGCCTGGCCCTTCTTCTTGCGGGTGGCCAGCCGCACCCTGCCCTGCTCGTCATTAATGCGCTTCGCTGCCATTTGGAACAGCAGCAGCTGGCAGGGGGGTGGGCAGCAGCTGGCCAGGGGGTGGGCAGCAGCTGGCAGGGGGGTGGGCAGCAGCTGGCAGGGGGGTGGGCAGCAGCTGGCAGGGGGGTGGGCAGCAGCTGGCAGGGGGGTGGGCAGCAGCTGGCAGGGGGGTGGGCAGCAGCTGGCAGGGGGGTGGGCAGCAGCTGGCCGGGGGGTGGGAAGCAGCTGGCAGGGGGGTGGGCAGCAGCTGGCCGGGGGGTGGGCAGCAGCTGGCATTGGTGGTCACCTTGGTGGTCTTGCCGTTCTTGTAGCTTAGCTCAAACTCATAGCCCTGGATGGGCCCACGTTCTCCACGGTCCGCACGGTCATGCCTTGTAGCAGGGTCTGCCTGAGGCTGTCACCCCTTGCTCCGTTCTGTGCATGATTGACAGCTCCGCCCTGCACCAAGGCCAGGAGCAAGGCTTAGTTCTGATCTGACCTCATGCATCAGATGTGAAGTGGAGGATAGCCTTCGTAGCATCGTGAAAGCAGCTGCAAGTTCACAAAGATATAAATAGGAAGAATAGAAGGAGCTTAGCAAGTGAGAATTGTTAGTCGCATGCAGCCGAAAAAGGAGCAGACGGTTCGGTTGTCGTTTGCAGACGAAAAGACATCCGGTCTCGTCTTTTCAACTTGTCGTCTTCGCAGCCCTGAATACATACCTGTATCCCTATCCTCCTGCGAAGCCCCTTCAGTGCTTCAATTTCTCACGTGCGATCAGTTGACAGCTAGGAGAGTCAATTGCCAGTATTGACAACCGTGACCCGAGGTCTCACTAAGTAGTAGATTATCAGCGGTCCGAGAGCATTATGTAGTAGATAACGGCCCTGTTCCCGAGTTTTCAGGACTCTGTTTTCTCCCCCAACCGCTGCACTTTTTGGCCGTGTGCAAAACTGGCTGGCGCGATGCGCGGTCTGACCCCATGTGATTCTCCTGCACACGTGTAGCTGCCTGGGGAGCGTCTCAGCAGCGCAAATGGACGACTAGTGGCGACCAAACCAAAGCAACCAAAGCAAATTTGAAATGCTGCGGGGTTCAACGGTTGGGTCGAGAGAATCAGGCACTCGGGGGATGGACTCGCTGCTAGAGCAGGCTAAGGCCCTGGTAGCCTCAGCCTCGCGACACAGGGCAAGGCGTTAACCTCGGTGGCGCCCGACGCGCGTGCGGGCCGGGTCGTGCGGGGCGAGTCGGCTGCATGTCGGGGTCGGCAAGGTCGGGGTCGGCAAGTCAGCAGCATGTTTAGCGTGCAAGTCGGCTGCGTACCTCACTCCACAGGCACCAAGAAGGGAGAGAGGGATCGCGATGTTTTCCCTTCTCCTCTTGTCCGCATCAGCGTCGGCATCCTCCAGCTGCTTTCAGCCAGGCGGGCAGGTGCAGGCAGGCGCGCGCACGACGGGCGGAGGCGGTTACCCTCAACTAAGGGTAAAGGGTCAAAAAACGCAGGTCCCCGCTTCCTCTTCGAACTCATCCTTTCCCGCACAGCCCGTGGTTGCTTTCATAATACGCTCTTTGCATCTTAGCAGAGTGTCGCAGCCGAGCCTCATGGCAAAGCATCGAAGTCAGTGTTCAAAATGTGAGCCGTTGCAGCTCACTGACGCTTTGCACACACCATGCCAACCACACAGTGACAACTCCACCCCAACTACTGGCCTTGCGAAGCCCGCCCAGCTTGCAAATGAGCTAGACGTTGCTGCCTTGCCTCAGCCAACCTAAGTCAGCTACTCTGTGGGCTCGGTGGACGGACCCAGCAGCCTGCCTCCTTAGGATCCCCTGTGCCCTAGGTTTATGAGATGGGAGCATCTACCAGGCTGGCAGCGACCACTGGCCCGGTGGCAGTCAGGCATGGCAAGCCTTTGAAGGTTGCCAACCCCTGGGCATTGGTGCGCAGCAATGGCTGCACAGCCTCCCAGATCTTCTTCTGCATGGGTGTGCATGGGCACCTATAACAACCACCCGCATACCTAGCCAGGTCATGGGCTAGGAGGTCGAGTGCTAGACATCAGCATGGCTGTTTGTAACAGAAGGAAGATGTGCTCACCACCCTCATGTGGATGGGGTGAGTGTGTGCCCCACCTTCTGGAGCCTGTTAGCCTCCACAGCAGGTGGCTGCTCAGCATTGCCTTCACCAAACCACACACGCTCCCCAGGCCTGCTGGTGGGTGGAGGGGCCAAGGGCTCCACCTGGTGCGGCAGCAGCAGCAGCAACAGCAGCAGCCATGGAACAACAGCACAGAAGAGCCTAGTGGGCCTGATGCAGCCATGCTGAGTTCGAGATCGGCTGTCAAAACATTATGACGCCGTGGTTTCCTTAGGCTTGCCTGCTACAGCATTTGCGTGCAGTGGTTGATGCAGTGCTTGGTGCAGTGTATGCAGTAGATGGTGGAGTGATGCCTGGCGTGTGGTCTAGAGCTTGAGGTGCTGGGACTGTGGTGAGCCTCACTGCAGCAGGGTTTGGTGACGTGGAAGGGAGGCGGGGCCAGCACTGGCGCTCAGGCTGTGAGCTGATGATGAGGACGTTGGTTTTACTGGCTAGTGCCCTGGTGCTCGTGCTTGCATGGTGCCATGCAGGTGCAGCGTGAAGGCCCCCTAGGGCTAGTCAGAGGATACTGGGTAGGCGATGGTGGTGGTGGCCACACAGCTGCTTCACATGCACTGCTGTGGTGTGGGGTCTGGGGTGGCTGGTGGAAGGGACATGAGGTGGAGCAGGGGTCCCTAGGCTAGGTACTGTTACTGGTGCGACGGTGGTGCCTCATATCTTGTGATGGTTGTACACCATCAGACATGTCATGGTGGTGGTGCTGCTGTTGTCGTCACTTCACCACACCGCCAGCCTGGTAGGACACCTGGGCGATGCGCTTTAGGGGCTGGGCTTTCGACAATGGTGCACAGCCTTCAGCCCGGTGTGCTTGCTTGGCCTTGCCCATAGCAACTTGGGCATGGGAGCTGGTACCCCGCCCATGGCAGCAATCCCATGATGGATGAATTACCTTTTTCAACCAGTGAACGCATGGTGTTTACCACCACACTGCCTGCTGCTGCCCGGCTATCCAGGCTGCCACCCAGGCCCAAATGTGCTCCGTGTGCAGGCCGGCTGCTGATGTGCTGCCTGCTGCTCTCACCTGATCGTGCGCACTGTTGCTGGCACACAGCACCATGCCATGGCTCTTGACCCCCCTCATGTTCCGCGCCTTCAGGTTGCAGATCACTAAGACCAGCCGCTCCTGCAGGTGGTGCCAGGGGCCAGGCAGGGGGAGGGCAGGGGCCTTGAGGCAGGCAGGGGGCAGTGCCATGGGTTGAACCGGAGCTGGTGAAGAGCTGCTCGGCTAGGCAGGCCAAGCGCCCTCCTCCCTATCTAGCTGTGGACTGGGTGATCCGGGACTGCTGCCGTTTACGCAACGTGGCTCTGCATGGCAACTGTGCCCAACTCTAGGCCCAGCTCCTTCTGGCTGCGTTGGGCCCAGCTGAGTCTGCTGCTCTGGACAGAACGCACCTGCATTTGCTCCAAGGGCACGAAGCCCACCAGGCCGCTCACAATGGTGCGTGGCTCTGGCTCACCCACGTCAATTTGTTCCACATACAGGCTGCAACGGCCATGACACAACTGGTGCATATGTCTGTATATGGAAGAAGATGGAAGAAGCTGGAACTTATCAGCGTGAGCATGAAGGGAGCATGCTGAGAAGATGTTGAGATGCACAGGTGCGTATGGCGTTAAATAGTGCTTGCTGGACAGACGAGAGCGGCGTGTTCAGGTAAGCTGCTAGAACGCCTATTCCGGCAGCGGTGTTGGGCAAGCTACACGACCACATCCCCTCACACCATCGGTGCGCTTAGCTTTGACGAAGAAGGCAGAGGAGCAATGTTGTGCTGGATGATTAGAGTCCGTGATAGCCCTGGCTGTGTTGCAGTAACAAAGCTTTGCTGCGCTATGCCATGCCATGTTGGGGTGCATTTGCCTGGCTTGCATCTCACATTATGGCTTTATATACATACCTGTCAGCATCTGGATGCTTTTCGCATCTCAAGATTTTGCCTACACGTATGTCACAGGCTGTTATATCTGCATCAGCAGCGGGGGCTGGTGCTGCTGATGCTGGGGCAGTAGCTTCTGCAGCACGTAAACAAAGCTTCCCTCTGTTCACCAAGCTTTTGTTTACACCACGTCAACACAGCAAAAACCACAGCGTTGCAAGCACGCTCACCTTCTGCCAGCGTTCCAGTAGCTGCAGATGCAATGTTCATGCGCCGAGCAAATTGCTGGAGTCTCATCTGCTGCCATTCTGCCACAGAGCTCGCGTGGCTCCGGCTATGTTTTGGCCTGGCCGCAGCTGCTTGTGCTTGTGCTTGAAGCACGAGGGGTGAGGATGGCCGGCTTGAGGCTGCGAGGGCTTGACCTGAAGCGATGCGACGCATTTGCTGCGTTGAAAGGACGAGGGATATTGATCAGTCACAATCAGTACAAGCGGTGCAGTCGCTGGCAAAGGGTTTGACTGCGCACATGGCCTAATGACATTTACCCAACCTCCCACAGTGTCGGCCACACCCCTGTAGGTTTTATGGCCGGGACGTTTCAGTGGCGCTCAGCATCCGGCGCTGTGCAGTCGTCCCGGGACAACGCCCCACTCTGCTGTGCATTTCGATAGGCCACCCAGCCGTGCTGTTGCCAGGCAGGCCATGCCAGGAGTGGGTGTACGTGCCAGACAAGGCCCTCTTGAACAAGTGGCGACGATAACTAGGTACAGCAGGTCAATCTAACCACGAACATTCAACTTCTTAATGAGCGGCCCTCGCAAAAGCTGTGTGTGAGCGAGAGCAATTTTGCTCTTCCTACTGCTCCTTTGAAGGAGCTGGAGCTAGCAAGGGAGGCATACCCACTTGATAGGCGGAGCTGAAGTGGGCAGCAAGCTCCCCCGTCAGCCAAGCACAACAAGCGCACCAAGGCTGAGCAGGCAGCTGAGCCTACCCAGCCCACCAAGGGCAAAGGCAAGGCCCAGGGCAAGGCTGCTAAAGCCAACACCACAGCCAGGCAGGTGGCTGGACATGGACTGCAATGTATTGCTGAACATGCAGCGCATTGGGGAGAGCAGGTGGCGACCACTGGAGGCTACCCCTCCCATTGAACCACCAACCCCCCTAACGATAAGGGACAAGGGCTTTTCCGGACTCATTTCTGCACGGATTTGCACGCGGATTGAAGCGTCGGAATGCGGCCGCGCTGAGCCACACGCTGAGCTGGTCGGGCATGTTGCCGGGTATCCGACCCTACCGAGCCTGCGGACTTAATGTACGTTGACCCAGTAGCAGTGATCCCCTGTTTAACGCGATGGATAGTGCGCGATGTGCGAGGAGCCCGACCTCATGTCCAACATAATAACCCACATGCGCTAGCTCTGGGGCGACGGAACTAGGCTCAGGGGCTCTGAAACTAGGTAGAGACCACGGCATGAGCATAACAGTGGCAACTGCATCATTCACTTGCTAATTAAGCTCCATAAGGTGGGCTAACCCTCCTCCATGCTGCGCACTCTGCTGATGCCAGTCTGACCACCATTGAACTCAATTGAACTCTCCAGACTTGCGTCACTGGCTAGGGAACTCACTGGGAACCCCCTGCCAAAGTCTCAACTCTTGTTGAGTTTTGTTCATAGGGGTTTTAGAAGCTGGCGTGTGCACATGCCTGCAGCATGCCGACATCCAAGTATCACCCCTACAAACGGCAGGGGGGCCAGGCTACCCGCGGTGGGTGTTGTGTGAGGTCTACGCCAACTGGCAGCACTGGTTGGGCGGAGATTCATGTGGAGGGGGAGGCTGTGTAGGATGATGTTGATAAAACTGGGCTCCATGCGTAAAGTGTACCGCAGCGGAGGACTCTGCATCCTGCGTTGTGGGTGTTGTAAATCAGCACTTGAAAGGCCCATTGCGCAGAGCGAAACCGTTCGCGTGCCTGGCAGACTGCCGGTCAGCGTGGGTGCCAGCAGCTCGGGCGAGCAGGCGCAAGCGCAACGCAAAGATAAGGCGTTCCGCGTTAAAATGACAACTCAACTCTCACCAGGCACGCCGCAAAGTCAAATGTCCCTTACGTGGTGGTTCAATGGGAGGGGTAGCCTGGAGCTGTGCTACTGGCCTGAGCAGGGAGCTCTGCCAGCCAAGGGCAAGGAGTACCCTGGCCTGGGCTACAAGCGGCTGCGAGACAAGCCCCCCAAGGCCCAGGAGCAGCAGCAGCAGCCCGCTGAGGCACAGTAATGTGTGCCCCCTTTGTTGAGCTGTCATCAGCTTACAATTAGTGCATGTTTTGTCATGCCAACTCTACATCATAGCCCTCGGGTCAGGCACTATTGTAGGTGGTAGGCGGCTTATGTGCCATGTGCACTGGGTTTACTCCACACAGCCCAATAACACTGTTTGAGCCGGATCTAGTTAGTGGCTGCTAGTGGCTGATAGTGGCACCTAGTAGGTACTTCTGATCCGGCTCAAATGGAGGCCCTAGTGAGGGACAAGGGGGCTGACGTGGGCAGCAGGTAGTCTTTCTATCTTTTTACTCATCTAACTATGTGACTGGCATCTCTATGTAACTGGCACTTGCATACTGGCACTGTTGCAGCATCGCCGACACGGACGATTGCCATGTATTGGCTGAGGGCCTGGGGACCATGGAAGCTGGGGGCCTGCGGGTCATGAATGATGACGACGTGCACAAACTTCGTCGCACGGGGAGGCAGCGACTCACTAGGTATGCTCTACCGAGGTTGCGAGGTATGCTTTGGTGCTGACGGGCTGACACGTGGTGGGCGGAGTTGCATTGCTGCTAGGATCCAGAGAAACGTGCACGTTATAATGAAAGGCGTCTTTGTAACGACCTGTTTAAGCAGCATTCACGGTAGTTCATTCCGGTTTTGAATGCATGTTTGACCAGGAATGTCCGCCGCCAAAACGATGTAGCGACAACGCCCTTCAAGCATTGCTGTCATGGATGCTGTAGCAAAAGCACGCTCCGCACAGTTGCGGGGCTACACCGCCGGCTTGACGGGCGATGCTCGCCGGGACTTGTCCGACCTGAAAGTCCAGGAGATATGCAGCAAGCTTAGTGGCCACGGTTTGTTAGTGGAGGCCCAGCTCGAGGGTTGCAGCCCCAGCGTTCGTGCCGACGCCCTCCTGGCTATCGATGAGTGGTTCAAAGCCGTACTAGATTCAGTAGCAGCGAAGCTCAACGGCGATGGAGCAGCATCAGTGAGCGCAGGCATGAGATGTGAGCGCATGCTGCCTCCGTCGCCTGCCTGCCCCTCACCCATGCATCAAACCTTGCAAACCTCCAGGATGTGTCCCTTACACACAAGCGCCACTCAGTGCTGCTGCTGGGTGCGAGTGCCGCTTCATGTGATGCCTCGCGCCTTCTGCACCAGCACCAAGCGTGGGGGAGTGCTCTGGCTGAGCAGTTTAAACAGCTCCGCGACAGCCGGGTGGCAGGGGCGGCGCATGCTGCCACCGCCAGCGACAGCAACATGGTGGCAGTTTGCACTGCGCTGTCACACCTGGTGTCAAGGTGTGAGGCAGGAGGGAGTGTGACTAGCACTGCAAACCAGCAGCAGTCATGGACAAACACTTGACAGACAATGGACAAACAATGGGTACTGGACATTGGACAGATCATTGCTGAGGTCAGGGTGAATGTTGAGGCATCCATCACACCGCCTTGACAGATGGCTGCCCTCATGGCTGGCTTTGGGGCGCATTGGCATAGGTGGTGCCTGACCTGCACCATCACACCATGGTGTCAGCCAGTCTGGTCGGCAGGCCCTGTGCTTTGCTAAGGCGGCCGCTGGACAGCAGGCATGGAGGAAGCATGTGCCAGGCCAGACCAGACCAGACCAGGCCAGACCAGACCAGACCAGACCAGACCAGACCAGACCAGACCAGACCAGACCAGACCAGACCAGGCCAGGCCAGGCCAGACCAGGCCAGGCCAGGCCAGACCAGGCCCTGTGGTGTGACGTCATTGTGCCATCCCATGACCTGCCCAGGCTGTGTGACTTTGTGGAGGTGGTGGGGGTGCGGCGTGACCTAGCACCTCTGGTGGCAAGGCTGGGGGGCATGCTGCTGGCGCTGCTGACACCACAGCTGGCAGGTCAGTGGCGGCAGGCGGGGGGCAGCAGGTCGATGGCCGCTGGCTAAGGCTTAGGCATGCATTCCTGGAGGATGTTACCAACTGCCCTGGCATGATGCAGATGATGAGAGGCAGCTGGTCAGGTGCGGGGGGTCAGTGAGAGGGGCACAAGGGAGAGGGGCACAGCGAGGGGGCGGGGAGATGCATGGAGGCTGCAGGTTGCGGGGTGTGTGGCTGGATGTGGTGTAAGGCAGGTTGGGGCGGAGGGAGGCAGGGCTGGGCGAGGTCAGGGTGCACGCCTTGTCCCAGTGTCTGCTCCCAGTGTGCCCAGTGGGCCCTGTCCTTTCCCTGGTGATCCAACAACCATGAAACAGTGAGCTTGAGTTCCAGCTCAGACCAACAGGTTGAGTCGGTGATTGTGTGTGCTATGTGTTGTGTTGTGGTGGGTGAATGTATTGTTGCAATGCCACAATTGCATGCCATGTGGTGGTGGTGGTGGTGGTGGTGGTGGTGGTGGTGGTGGTGGTGGTGGTGGTGGTGGTGGTGGTGGTGGTGGTGGTGGTGGTGGTGGTGGAGGTACCCCTGGCTTCCCCTGGAACTGTGTGTTGCCCCAGCCTCTGACGTCCAGCCAGCCATGAGCTGCACACAGACGTCCAGGCTGGCTGCTGCCGGCCTGCCGCAGGCTCGCCCTTGCCCCTGCCCCAGCCCCAGCACCTGCTCCGCCTGCCGCAGGCTCGCCCGGCTGCCTGGCCAGCCTGGACCTGCTGTCCGTGCTGCTGACCTGCCTGCCCAGCAGCCTACGAGGCCATGTGCCGTCCCTAACCCGCAGCCTAGCAGCCCTGGCCCTGCAGCCCTGCTCCCACCCACACCCCAGCCCCGCCCCCGCCCCCTCCCCCTCGCCCCTTCCCCCCTCTGCTGCCGTCACCAGCCTGTTGCTGTGCCGGGTGGCTGCGGTGCGCTGCCTGGTCAGCCTGCCCCGAGCGCTGGGCGATGCGGCAGCCTACAGCGACTGCTTCCGCGGCCTGCTGCTCAGCCTGGCAGAGGTGCTGGACGGGGTGTTCCAGGGGCTGGAGGACCAGGGGCTGGCCCGGCGCAGCAGGGAAGGCTTGGACGGCCCCCCAGGGGGGGAGCAGGGGGGCCTGGGGGGCGCTGCCAGTGGGATGCCAGCTCTCACCGTCCTGCCAGCCAAGGGCAAGAAAGCCAAAGCTGTGGCAGCAGCAGGGGCAGGGGGGGCGGGGGCAGCGGCGACCGGGGCAGCGGGGGGTGTTGGGGGCCAGGGGGCGGGGCTGCTGCCCAAGGAGGGTCTGGCTGCGGCCCTGACGGCAGCCAGGGCGGCTGGGGGTCAGGCTGGCAGCGTGGGTCTGGGCCTGGACTTGGCCACAGCGCTGCTGTCAGCGGTGGAGACGCTCCTGGGGGGAGCCTACCCAGTCGCTGTACCCCTGCCTTGGTGAGTGAGGAGGCGTGAGGGCAGCGGGGAGGGGTCTTGGGAGAAACCTGTCACAGGGGCAGCGGGGGACTCAACAACAGGTTCAGGCTAGGGGGCTAGGGCTGAGTAGGGGGAAGAGGCCTGCGCTGTACTCGTGCATTCACGGCTGCTGCCCACCTGATTCGCAGCACTGCCTGTACTGAAGCATAACAACTGTTGCTGCCCAACTGCTAAGCATGCCCCTTCAGCAAGCATCCTCCAGCAAACAACCCCTTCTGCCCCATCACCCAGACACCTCCCCCCCTCGTTATCCCTTCCTGACTCACCCCTGCCCCTGCCCCTGCCCCACCCCTCCGCTTCCCTGCCCCTTTGCTTGCTGGCCTTGGCTCTGCCACATGAACCCTTCTCCTGCCCCCCACCTCCCCTCCTGCACCTCCTGCCCCGACCCCTCACCTCTTACCCCTGACCCTGATACGACCTCCCCACCCCTCCCCCTGGCCCCACCCCTGACTCCCTGGCCCCCTCCCTGCCCCTTCCAGCGGCCCGCTGCTGCACCTGGCCACTCGGCTGCTGCGCTTCTCCCCTGCCACCGTGCTCACCTCCGGTCGCACCCCCCCCTCCTCCTCCGGCTTCCAGACCCTCCTGGCCCAGCTGCCCTACCTCCACCAAGCAGCCTGGCACCTCCTCACCCTCCTGCTCACCAGGGCAGGGCTGGCGGCTGCTGGCCTGCATGCCAGCATGGGCCGCCTGATGGCGGAGTGGTTGCGGCAATTGAGGGTCATGGGTCCTTCAGGCCTGCTGGCTGTACCGCCTGCAGTACGCCTGGCGCTGTACTGCTGTACTGCAGCAGGATGCCAGGCCCCAGGGGGAGGGCTGGGGATGGCGGCGAGCCTAGCGCCGCACATACTGGGTGCAGTGGCAGTGGAGTTGTACGCCTGGACCCCCCAACAGGCAGCAGAGGAGGCCAGCAACAGCATGGCCGCTGCGGCAGCGGCGGCGGGCGCCAGCTTGTTTGGCAGCAGGGGCAAGGCAGGGGGTGGGTTGGGGTCAGCTGGCTCCGTCTCAGCACCTGGCAGGAAGGGAGGTGGTGGCAAGGGTGCGCGGCAGCAGGAGGCAGCAGAGGGGGCGGCGGCAGCAGCAGCAGCAGCAGCGGTGGCCGCGGCTGCCTCGGGGCCCGCAGGGCTTCTCACTCATTCCACCTCACACTTTCCCGCCAGCAGCAGCGGCCGCCACGTGTCCCTTATGGGCTTCAGCACGACAGCAGCAGGCCTGGGTGCCAGCCCCCTCAGCTGGGGTGTGTCGAGGAGGTGCCAGGGGGAGGCGGGCCTGCTGCTGGGTGTTGGGGTGGCAGCGGGTGATGAGCTGTCATCCAGCCTGGCAGCCGTGGAGCTGCTAGCTGTGCTGGCGGGCACTGCCGGGCCGCTGCTAGGCCCAGGGCTGCGCGCCCAGCTGGACAGCATGGCCTACCACCTTGCGGCGTGTGGGGCGGCTGCTTGGCTGAAGGCAGCGCATGAGCCGGGGGCGGTGACGGGCGGGGCGGCCGCGGGTGTTGGGGAGGTGCTGGCTGCTGCCCTGCGTGCGCTGATAGCCACGCTGGTGGCACCAGGGCCGAGCCGGCCGCCTTTCTTGAGCCAGGTGGGGCGGGTGGGGCGGGTGGGGAGGGTGGGGAGGGTAGGGAGGGTGGGGAGGGTGGGGAGGGTGGGGAGGGTGGGGAGGGTGGGGAGGGTGGGGAGGGCGGGGAGGGTGGGGAGGGTGGGGAGGGTGGGGAGGGTGGGGAGGGTGGGGAGGGTGGGGAGGGTGGGGAGGGTGGGGAGGGTGGGGAGGGTGGGGAGGGCGGGGAGGGTGGGGAGGGTGGGGAGGGTGGGGAGGGTGGGGAGGGTGGGGAGGGTGGGGCGGGTGGGGAGGGTGGGGAGGGTGGGGAGGGCGGGGAGGGTGGGGCGGGTGGGGTGGCCCGAGAGCTTAAGGGGCTGGGCGTGAGGGGGGGTGGGGTGCATTGCCAGGGGTGGGGAAAGGGAAGGCAGCTGCAGGCGAGTGGTGAGGGGGGGGCAGGCAGGGTGGGGGGTCCTGCAGGGCTTGGGTGGGTAGCACGGAAGCAGAGGTGGTGGGAGCAGGGCGCGCCCAAAGCGGTACATCGTCATTCCATGTCCTTTACACGGGTTCCGCCAAAGTAGTTCTTTTCGTCTTCTTAGCTCTCAGGGAAGGGACAGGGGTGATGACAGGATGAGGAAGGGTCAGGGGCCAGGGGCCAGGGGTCAGGGGCCAGGCCGGGGCAGGTAGTGTCGTATCGTCATATTGTTCACGATGTTTCCAGCCATAAAGCCAGGAAACAAAGAAGGAGGAAAACGATTAATATTTTGCAGTTTTTGGTAACACTGGGTTTAAGCCCAGCGAGCCACACAGATGTGCTGTTGGATGGGAAGGCAAGCGCCCCTGGCCCTTCAGATCCAGACCGTCTCCCCTGACTAAGCCCAACCCTAACCTCAACCCCAACCTCAACCCTAACCTGAACCCTAACCCTAACCTTAACCCCACCTAACAATGACACTGGGAAGTGGCCCCTGGCCCTTACCACCAAGACCTCCTCCCCAGCCCCCTCCATCCCCTCCCCCTGCCCAAACCCTGCAACCTGGCCTGCAGGCCCTGGCTCTGTTCCGCAAGCTCCGCAGCTGCAGCCACCAGGGTGTGGCGGCCACCTGCCTGGCAGCTTCCTGCCAGCTGGAGGCCCTGGCCCACCCTCGCTGCCTGCCTATCACCGGGGTGGCCCAGGCCTATGCAGGGCTGGCTGAGCTGCAGCCCCTGCCCAGACCTCGCTTCTGGTCAGCCTTGGACCTTCCCTCAGAGCTGAAGAGTGGCAGGCACTGCCATCAGCCTGCTCAGCCTGACCCCATGCCTGCTGCTGCAGTCCCTGCACCTGAACCCGCTGCCGCTGCTGCTGCTGCTGCTGCTGCTGCTGCTGTGGCGGAGAAAGAGGGGGTGGCAGTGGCAGTGGCAGGCAGGGTGAGCTGTGGGCGGGCGGCTCAGCCCCTCGTCCCTGAGGGCGTGGTGCAGGGGTTGGCGTGCACGCTGGGTGGGCAGGCAGGCGGAGGAGGTGGTGGTGGTGGCAACCTGGCTGACAATGCAGGGGGTGACCACTGCACACCGAACCAACACCCACAACAGCAGCAGCAGCAGCAGCAGCAGCAGTGCCAAAGCAGTGGTGACACAGCCCCTGCGGCTCTAAGCTCAGGGCCAGGTGAGGGGGGAGGCGGCAAGCACAAGCGTTCAACACCAGCGTCACCAGGGGTGAACGGGGAGGGGGAGCAGCAGGAGGAAGAGGGGCTTCAGCCAGCTACCAAGGTCTTAAAGGCAGGGCCAGACCAGTATTGGGCACCGCCCACGCAGGCTGTTCAGATGGGCCTGGCTGCTGGCGATGCCTATGGTGGAGAGAGGGTTGTGTCAGCAGCCGTGCACGGAGCTGGGGATATGCAGCCCAAGGCTGTTGGGGGGAGCACCATAGCATTGCAGGACAGCAGCAGTGACTCAGAGGGGGAGCTGCCGGAGTTGGACTTTGGACCCATGTGACTGTGCCCACCTAGCAGACGAACAATACTACCTTCGCACAAGTAATTGCGGAGGATCAAAGACTTCGCAAAATATAGGATATAGACTTCGCAGGATAAGGCATGCGACCTGTCTTTTGTTGACAGTTGCACACATTTGTAGTGGGCTACAAGGGGGAGGTGCATTGCCTCACACCCAGCTCGGAGTGTTTTGTCAACAAGGGTGGCTGGACCAAGAGCATCACTGCGCTCACAGCTAAGATGGTCCTTGCCGCTGAAGTTTGAAGCATCACGTAGTATTTCCCAGACACCCTACACCAGGGGTACATGAGATAAACGACTAGTTTAGGCGTTAAACTGCCTAAACTGCTCGGTGAACGACGTCGACCATAAACTAGTTCAATTTTGAGTTAAACTCCTGGTTTAGAAATTAAACTCGGAGTTAAACTGAGTTAGGCCGTGGTTTACCGAGGGGCTTATCAAACCAAGTTTAACCATGGCAATCAGTTTAACTCGTAGTTGAACTCCTGCTAAACTCGTTTCAGGCGAGGTGAACGACGACGTAGTTTAACAGGTTACACTCCGCTGTCACATGTTGAACCAGCAGGTAAACGACATGGTAAAACTAGCATCGGCACTTCCCAGCCTAGATTGTATGTGACAAGGCACAGTCACAAGGCTACAGCAAACTCCTGTGTGTTTCAACGTGCGCAATGATGCACCCAGCTGCTCACAGCTGCTCACAGCTGCCCTCAATCAATTGGCTTTTGTCCATGAGTGGCTGTTGCTGAGTTGCTCCAAAGCTGTTCCAAACTGCTCCAAAGCTCCAGTGAAGCTTCCCCACAATTCCTGCGGAAAGGGCAAGTCACTACATTGTGTGCCTACCTTCCCCCTCAACGCACCCAACAAACATGTAGCATATGCTCACAAGATGGTACGCTCACAACATGAAGGCGGACTCACCCAAGGGGCTATGCAAGTTGGTGCCTTCTTTTTCTCTTGGTTACACCAAGTTTAGCATTAGGGACCTCAGCAACATGCGGCAGCGGTGGCAACAGCAGCAGCGAAGGCAATACCAGCATCAGCCATAGCTACAAGAGCGATGACGTTGTGGTGTGTGGGCATGGCATGGTTGGAGTGAGCTGGGTTGGCAATAAGTACAAACGCCCGCTCCATGCTGCCTGCTCTAGGCTGGCCGCTCCAGGCTGCCCGCTCTAGGCTGTTACGCTAAGGGCTGTTGGGTGCCGTAGGGTAGGGAGGACGAGAGGGGAGGAGGGTAGGTAGGTGCGGAAGTGGTGGTGGTGGGATGGGGCAGGGAAGGGGGAAGGGAGAAGGGGGCCAAGGGGGCGGGAGTGTTACCATCAGACCTGCAGCCAGCAAGAGGCATCCTTGCAGTAAGGCTGGGGACCACCAATGTGCAGGGGTGGGCCACTTACAGTTTTGCTTCATGTCATGCCTTGCTGATTTCTTGCTGGCTCCTTGTTGGTTGCTGCTCTACACCACTACCACCTTCCTTGGGGCAGGGGAGGGGAGATGGGGAGGGGAGATGGGGAGGGGAGATGGGGAGGGGAGATGGGGAGGGAGGGTACCGTTGAATTGGGGCTGGGCTGGGCGTGAGGGGTTTGTCGACGGATTGGGAGGGGGTGGGCGTGTCGGAAAAGGGAAGGGGAGGGGAGGTGCTGGTGGTGGTAGTGGGAGAAGGGGATGGGTGTGACCATCTGAACCTGCAGCAAACAAGGGCATGCTAGCGGTCAGACTAGGTACATAGAGCTGCATAGTTGCAAGGGATAGCCACTGACCACTTGCTGATTGGAGTGTGTGAGCGGGGGGATGGGGTTGGGTGTGGGGTGAAGGGAGAGATGGCGCTGCTCATGGGTGCCGCTTATTGCTGCCGCTATGAACTATTCATGGCTGCTCCTGACTGCTCCTGGCTGTCTCTGGCTGCTCTGCCAAGCTGCTTTCCTTGGCTGCACTTCTTGGCTCCTGGCTCACAACTGCTCCTGCGCTCCAGGCTCCTCCAATACTCCCCCGCTCTAAGCTCCTTGCTGTTTGTGGCTGCGCTCACTAGCTGCACCTTTTAGCTGCGTAGCCTCCTAGCCATTAGAAGTCCACCTGCAAGCAACCCAATGCCACAGACTTTACCAATCGATTGGTCGTTGATTCGCAAGCTCGTCAACAGCGCACCTTTCCTCTTGCTCCTTTCGCTGTACCTTGGCGCATGTTTGCTATGGCTGGTCGCGAATGCTGTGAGCTTCAAGCCACACAGTCCAGTCCAGTCCAGTCCAGTTGGTGGCTGCTGGCAGGCGACGGCTGGCTGGCTTGTAGCTGCGATTTGCTTTTGGCTGCTCCTGGCTGCTCTATGCATCATGCCAGTTTGGCGGGGCAGTCTCATTTCCTTCGCGGTCCCTCAGCGAAACCTTCGAGTGTGACATGCGAGTTGGCGCATCGGATGTGCACTGGCACCAAGGACTTGAGGCTGTAACATAGCTTGCACAGGCACAAAACCTTGGGCTGGCTTGCTGTGCCTGGTTTGCCTCTTTCTCTGACCAAGGTGCATGATGATGCCACACTAGTTAAACTAGGTTCGTTCAACTCGACTAGATGGCCTTGAACTAGGATAAGTCTGATAACTGACTAGTTTGGTCGTTTAACTCATGTACCCCTGGTGTAGGGACAGTGTCTCTCCCTGCCATGCCAAAGCCGGGCAATTCAGGCCAGGAGTGGGTGTACCTGCCCGACAAGGCCATGTTGCGCAAGTGGCGGCGTCAGTGGCGGCAATAGCCAGCCACAGCAAGACAATCTAAGAAAACAAGATACTAAACCCCGCGGTATAGGGCTCGAGCTAGTAGTAGACCTGGAGACACGCACACCAGAATGGCTGAGCTGAAATGGGCATAAGGCACACTAGCAGTAGCCTTTACAACAATGATCTCGCAGCCTGTGTTTGATTACAGTTCGTGCCTTCCTTTGAACTAGCATGAGGGCTGCAGAGAGGGCTGCATGAGGGCTTTCAAACTTGGTAGTTGTTAGTTGGGGAAAGCTCAACTTTTAAAGGACCTCGCTCCTCGCATCGTGTCAAGACGCCCTCACGGCTCGCAATAGTAGCCAGCCCGATCCGGGGCTTATGTGTGGGGATCGGAGGCAGAACGGTTCAGCATCTCACCTAGGTGATATTTCAACCTGAGTGAAGCTGTTGCAACAACAAGGGCTGGGCCCCCACTGGAGTTGGTACAAGATGGAGCGCGGCCTATCTCATAGCTGCTAGCACGGCGCCTGCTTCGGCTGGAGGATGGTGAACCCCACCGTACACACTGGAGGGGTACGCTGGCCACGGGAACCCTTGCCTTCCCTACACATGTTGTGACTGCTGGCACTGGTCTCTCGTCGGCTTTGCTGTGCAGAAGGCTCCTCACAACCAGAGCGTGCAGTTGCTGCGGCAGGTTGATCCTAGCTATCCGTCCGTCAGGGTAAATCACACACGCCCGCACGAGGACTGCGACCGTACAGCCAAGCCATGCTTACCAGTGTTCGCTCGAACGTGCAGGGCGAGGTGAGCTTGAGCCTCGACGAAGCTAAAAAGGCCGCAGCAGATGCACTGGCTGGCATAGGGGTGCGCTTGAAGCAACCCCTGTCAACAGCGTCCATGAGACCGCCCATCAGCCCTACACCGAGCTCCACATCCTCTTCAAGCAGGCCCTCAGGGGCCACGAGCTGGTCGGCACGCTCGCGAGCAGCCACTGCTGATCAGCCTGCCACGTGCCCCGCCACTCCCTGCTTGCCCACAACCCCTCAGCAGCGCAGAGCTTCATACTCAGGGCAACCCCCTCAGGCTCGCCACCCACCGCCTGACTCCCCCACCTTGTCCTCTGGCCCTGCAAGCCTGAAGCAGGCCCACCTCGCTGGACCCTCGTTTCCCACCCCACAGCAGCCAGGCCACCACCAGCCCCAGCCCACCAGCCCGGCCACTACTCCTCCCTCGCAGCAGCTGAGCTACAGTCTCTCGGCACACCAGCAGCACCCCCACCCACCCCAAGAGCCATGGCACCAGCAGCAGCAGCAGCAGCAGCATACCCTCCAGCGCTCCCAGTCCAAGGGCATGCAGGAGGCGCAGAAAGCAGCCCGTCCAGCCTGGTCTGTGGCACCTTGTGGAACGGCTGGGCAGGCAGAGCAGGAGAGAAAGTCTGGGGGCCTGGGGCCACCCACCCCCGGCATCAGAGACCCCTCAGCGCCTGCTGCCACCCCTGTACCAGTCCCTCGGCAGCCTGGCCCCTCCTCCCTGCCAGGCCGTGCCTCTGGGAGTTATCCAAGCGCTCCCTTCCCCCTCCCTGCTTGCTCCAGCTCCACCTACCACTCACTGCAGCAGCATGATCCGACACCACCTCTGCAGCCCCAGGCTGCTGCTGCTCCTGGACAAGCTGATGGCGTGGCGTGTGGGGCGCATGAAGCAGGTCGTGCCAGTCCGCTGTCAGATGGGCTGGATCGCTGCTTCTCCTCCATGCGCCCGCCCTCGCCCTCGCCCTCCCCCTTGCCCTCCCCGTTGCCCTCCCCTTGTTCGTCACAGGCTCCTGCACTCCAACCGTCTGCGCTGCTACAGCGCAGGGCAGCTTCTGCTCGTCTGCCCAGCTTGCAGGTGCAACCACCAACTGTCTCAACCACCACGCTGGATCACCTCAACCACCACCTCATAGTCCAGCAGCAGCCAGGGGAGGCTGAGGCAGCAAGCCTGTTTCCAGGCCCCTGGGCCTCACCTGGAGCGTGGGCACCCTACCCCTCCCCACTCTCCCCCTCCCTCTCCCTCTCCCCTCAGTTCTCGCCCCAGCAGCAACAACTGCAGCAGCTGCAGGCCCAGGCCCAGGCCAAGTTTAGCTTTGACCTGGACCACTTACAGCAGCAGCAGCAGCAGCAGCAGCAGCAGCAGCGAAGGCTTCTGGTGGTGGGTGGCAGCTTGGGCATTGCCCCCTCGCCTGCCTCTCAAACTCCTGGCCCATCACCACTGTTTCCAGCACAGGCAGCCGGCGGTTGTGGCAGCACAGTCAGTGGTAGTGGTGATGATGGAGGCAGGCAGAAGAGCAGCTGCTCCAGCCCCCACCTCCTGCGCCTGCCCACCTCCCCGCCCTGCTGGTCCCCCTCCACCCTACCCTCCGGATCCCTTCATCCCCAACCCCCTCCACCTGCCTCCTCCCCTTACACTCACCTTGACAATACACTGCTAGAGGCCGTGCAGTCTGGGATGTTGCAGGACGTCTTGGCCCAGCCATCACTGCAGCCACAGTGGCAGCGGCAGCAGCGGCAGCATCAGGTGCTCATGCAGTTGCAGCCGCAGCGGCTGCAGCCTGGCGCACTGCAGCCACAGCATGCTGCCCGCTTTGCTCGACAGCAGCAGCAGCACCAACAGCACCAACTAGCTCAGCTCTTACAGCTGCAGCAGATGCAGCAAGTGCAGCAGATGCAGATGCATCAACAGCGTCAAGCTTGCCAGCGTCAGCTCATCCACCAGCAGCAGCTGCAGCTGCGGCAACAGCAGCAATCAGACCAACAACAGAACTGGCAGGTGTGGCAGCAGCAGCAGCAGCAGCAGCAGCAGCAGTCAGAGCCCCGCCAGCCTGCAGCCCACCACACTCCGCAAGACACACTGTCGTGGTCTCACCTACACCTACAAGTTCCCTGTGAAGCCACGCATGGACCCAGGAGCCCCAGGCCAGCTTCCAGCCTGCTCCACCTGCTGCCAGAGGGCCTCCTACAACCCACTCCGCCACCATCCCTGTCCCCCCCCGCATCGCCTGCTGCACCATCCGCTCCCAACGCCCTGGGCTCCCTCACCCACCCCTCCACCCCACCTGGCAACCGCCAACTTGACTCCACCCCACCTGGCAAGCGCCAAACTGACTCCACCCCACCTGGCAAGCGCCGAACTGACTCCACCCCACCTGGCAACCGCCAAACTGACTCCACCCCACCTGGCAACCGCCAAACTGACTCCACCCCACCTGGCAACCGCCAAACTGACTCCACCCCACACAGCAAACCTCCCTCCCCGCACACCACAGAAGCCGCGCAGCCCACTGAATCCCTCCCCTTGCCCTCTGCTGTGTCGGCTGCCCAGCACCCAGCACTGGCTCCACCCACGCCTCTACCTTGGGCATGGCCTGATCAGGCCCCAGTCCCACCCTCCCCCCTGACTCAGCCCAAGCCCAGCTTTCCTGCTGGCCAACTCCCAGTCCCTTTCCTGGCGGATGTGACATGCGGCTGGCCAGAGCAGCAGCTGAGGCAAAGTGGCCTGGTTGCCAGCCTCCTTCCCCTGGCTGGGTGCCCTGCTACTCCTCTAGCCTCTCCTGCTTACTCACTGCCTACGGCGGCTGCCACCACCGCCCCTCCCTCTGTTGCTGCCCCTGCTGCTGCTGGTGCCCCTGCTGCAGCAAAAGGGGTCACACAAAGTGTCAGCGTCACCCACACCTTGCCTCGCTCGTCCCTAGCCACTGCTTTCAGCATGGCAGTCAGGGAGGATGGCTCAGGCCAAGGCAGCAGCAGCAGCAGCAGCAGCAGAGCCAACAACGACAGCAGTGCGCAATGCTGCGCAATCAGCGAAACTCTCACGGCCAGCAACAGTGTGCAGGTGAGCGCAGGCAGTGCCACTTCTGTGATCAGCAGTGCGGCAAGCAGCTTGGAGGTAGCAGCAGCAGCAGCAGTGGCAGTAGCAGTAGCAGAGGAGGGGGAGGCAAATGGAAGGTGGGCAGGGCCCTGCCTGCCTGCTACCAGCACGTTTCTTGGCGCTGAGCAACTCCTGCCCAATGCAAGCACTGCTACGCTCAGTAGCTGTATTGCTCGTGACACTAGCCAGGATGTGGTGCGAGGATATGACATGGGCTGCACCCCTGAACCTGCAAGGCAAGCTGCAACTGTGCCTTGTGCACCTACCCAACCTGTGTCCGGTGTGGCAGCAGCACCTGCTGCAGCTGTAGCACACTCTGCCAATGTCAGCCCTGGACCCAGCTCCCTAACCACATCAGCAAGTGGTGCAGGGGCAGGGGCAGCACCAACAGCAGGAGCAGGGGCAGCAGGGGCAGGCAGCAGTGGGCCTCAACCGATTCAACCGACAGCGGCACCCCTGGGTAGGGGCAGGGTGGGTGGGTGGCACAGGGATGGGAGCACTCAGTCAGTGCTGCTGGCTACTTTCCAGTCTCAGCTGCAGGCCGGCATTGCCAGGGCGCAGCAGGGCGGCCTCAGTCTGGCAGACCTGCTGCGGGCTGACCTGCACCTGGTCCAGCTCCTGGCCGACATCCTGGACCGCCTGGCTGCTGTGGGCCTCAGGCAGTCAGCGGCAGCAGGGGCAGCAGCGGGGCCAGAAGCAGCAGCTGGAGCAGCAGGACAGGCGCAGGCAGCGGGAGCAGATGCACCGATTGGCACAGCTGCAGGGTATGCTGTGGCAGGAGCAGCAAGAGCTGCACAAGCAGCACGAGATGCTGAGGTGGAGCTGGATGCAGAGCAAGAAGCAGGGGAGGTAGAGACAGCAAGAGATGTGGTTGATGTAATGATTGATCTGCGGTTTCTTGCCGTGTCAGCGCGTCGCCAGCTGCTTGGCAGGGCAGACAAGGACAGCTGCTGCCAAGCTGCGTTTGCTCTGCTGGCAGAGGTGCTCATGCAGCGCTGTCAGCAGGAGCATGGAGGTGAGGTGCAGATGGCTTGATAGGTGGGTGTTAGGGGCACGCCAGGGACAGGTCCCCTCCCTCCCCTCCCCTTCCCTCTCCCTCCCTTCCCGTGTCTAGTCCACTGTCATCACACCCAGGGTCACACCTCCTTTCTGTCATGCTGCTGCTGCTGTCAGGCCCCCTGCTACTGGTGCCGCTGCTGCTGCTGCTCCTGCTGGTCACTGCCTGGTCTCCTCCTCGCCGCCTTATCCCACTCCTGACCCTGACCTGACCTAACGCCAACCACAGCTTCCCTTATGTAATGCCCAGCCTGACCCTAGCCAGCCAACCCAGGGGGTGACCCTGACCCTGACCCTGACCCTGACCCTGACTCTGACCACACAAGGGGTGTTCTGTGCCAAAGGGTATTGCCATAGGTTTGGGAGCAGCATTGCCGCCAGTGCCACCCTTGCCGCACTCATCTTGCCCATGAGTCAGGTCTCATTGCGTTGCTTATGGACTTGCTTCGTTGCTGTCGCAGGCTTACACACAGCCGCACTGGGCCTGGTCAAGGCACTGGGCCTGCCTCCCTCATCTGCAAGCCCCCAGCACCACAGCACCCTGCCAGAGGGCAGTGGGGCACCAGGCCCAGGAGCGCCTGGGCCAGAAGCAGCCAAAGTGGGAGCTGCGACAGGAGCAGCATGCGAACCAGCAGCAGCAGCAGCAGCAGCAGCAGCCAGCGTAACAGCAGGAGGGTTAGCAGGATGGAGTGCGACACCAGGGTCAGGGTCAGGCGGTGTTGAAGACATGGGTCAAGCCTGGGTGGCGCTCCTGCGCAAGGTGAGGCGGGCTGTGCCACCATCCCTTGGCCAAACCACGCCAGCAGAAGCTGTCGCTGCAGCAGTGGCTGTGCTGGTGGGGGCTGTGGCTGCTGTGGCTGTGGCTGTGAGCAACTGTGACTGTGGCTGTGACTGACTGTGGTGGCTGCCGCAGCTGTGTACTGACGGTGGCTTTGAATGTGGCTGCAACGAGCTCCTGCAGCAGCTGGGCCAGGACCCTTGCGTCAGACTGCTGCCTGGGGCTGCTAATGGCAAGCCCAGCCTCACCCAACCTCACCCAGCCCTTAATCCAGCTGTGTGCCCGTGCACTCTACGCCTCAGGCTCAGCCCTCTCACGCTAGCTGCAGCACTGAGCCGCAGTGCTCAACATTGTGTTGCTCCCAGTACCCAGCTGCTCCTTCCACCACACATGTTGGGTACGCCATGACATGCCCACAACAGTCCACATTGACACCGTTATGACATCGCTACATCACACTACATCACACCACATCACACCACATCACTTCACCACTACATCACCAAAGTGCCTCACTGCCACACTGTCATCGCACTACTGCTACACTAGGCTACTGCAGTGCGACATCAACGTGGTGGGTTCAGGGTCAGGGTGGGTTCAAGGCGATGGGTTCAGATGGGTTGAGGACTGAGGTGGGGTTGAGTGTTAGGACCCGCCCCAGTCCTTAGCCCTGTGCGTCAAGTACTCCACCTGACGGTGACTTGAGCAGTGGTGCAGAGTGAGAGCAGAGCAGCCGTGACCCAGTCAGTGCACAGCCTATGCTATCTGTATAAGAGTCCTGCAGCAGCAGAGCCCAGCCCTCAGCCGGTCTGTGTACACCATGGACTGTGTGCCACACAGGTGGTACGTGGCGCGCTGCTGGCCCTGCAGCCAGCCCCTGCAGCTCCAGGGCAGGGCGCTGGGCCCACGTCAGGGTCGGCCGACACGCCTTGGACCTCCTCAAGGGGCCTCCGCAGCCCCCTCCGCCCCGCTGGCCCTGGCAGCGAGTCCGCCTGCACACCAGACGCAAGGCCATTTGCTCACTCCCCGCGCCAACAGCCTCAGTCAGGGGGTGGGCTGGATGTCAAATCAGAATCATCAGAGCCTGATGGGAAGGCAGGGGTGGTGGGGTCAGCAGCAGGGGCATTAGGGTCAGCAGCAGGGGTGGCGGGGTCAGTAGCAGGGGTGGTGGGTTCAGCAGCAGGGGTGCTGCACACCATGCCTGCCAGTCTCTCCCTGCTCTCCAGTGCGTCAGCTCGTGATAGAGAAGAGGAACAGGTGACGTCGCCCCTCATGGGCCTCACCCTTGGCCTGGGCCGCAACTTCTGCCTTAAGCGCAGCACTAGCCAACAGGAGCGGCGCAGCAGCAGTACAGCAGCGGGCACAGCCGCCGCCCCTGATGCAGGCAAGGGCTGGGGTGGCCAGGCGCAGCTAAGCTTGGGGCGTACTCAGTTAGCAGTCAGCAGGAGCAGCAGGTGGCTGCCGGCAGTGGTGGCAGTGATGCAGGATGACTCTGGTGTGGAGGGTGAGAGGGATGGTGAGCGCCCAGGCCCAGGGCTGCCAGCTTGATGCTCTTGGCTTTGCATCTGGCTAGCCTGCTCAGCCCTGATCACCTGCAGTGTCATCAGCATCTTCTCAAGCACCAGCTGCTGCAGCAGCGGCAGCACCATCACCATCATCATGACCAGTGGCAGCAGTGGCGGCAGGGTTTGCACATGGCATTGCCGCAGTATAACTATCACATGCTACACCATTGAGGTCCATGCTAGGAGCATGCCCATGCCAGCAGGATTGATGTGAGTTTCACAACTTCTTTCCGCGACTTCTTTTCCCAGCCCAGTGACAGAAGGAGCACAGTCAGCACGTGCCAGTGCCAGTGGCTCCAGGCTGGTCAAACCAGCGCAGCCTTGCAGGCAGCAGCCAGTGACAGTCAGCTTGCATGCTGGCGTTTGCTCCTGCCTCCCTGCCTCCTCCACTACCCCGCCACCCCCCATGACACATCCTGCCTTAGTCCCGGCCACATTGCCCTTACCCTGGACCTCCACCTCCACCCCCACGCCACCCACCTCCAGCAGCCTTGGTGCTTTTGCCCTGTGTTCTGGTGGCCACGCCCCCCTGACTTTGTGTGCCTCATGCAAGGTTCAGCATCACTCTATCACACTACACTCAAAGGCCGCTAAAATGCAAGCAACAGCAGCAGCAGGGTCGAGCTAGCACAGCAGCACACACCTGCAGGGCTGTCAGGGTGGCAGCAAACACCGGCACAGGGCGCAACGCCCAGTGTGCAATGTGGATGCCCTGACCTGTCATGGGCTTCCCACCCTCACGCCTCAATCTCTAGACCCCTGAGTCTGCTCGAACTGTTCATCCTAACACACCTTGTTTCTGTCACACTATCATGCTCCCTCACGCTTGCTTAATACATTGTGTGATGACCCGGTGAGGGGGCCCCTGCTATGTCTCACCCTCACCTTGCAATCCCAACCTGGCGCCTTGATCTACCTCTCAGTCATCATCCCTACCCCACCAGCATCCCACTCCCAGTCTGAGTGCAAAAGCTGTGTGTGTACTAGCAATCTGCCACGCCCTCCGGCTCCCACACCCCACACCCTGCCCTATTCTCACTCTACCTCACACCCTCCTGCAGCATGCTGCTGTCACACTGGGCAGCAGGAGCTTGCCATGGCGGAGACGGCTCACCAGTGTCACAATGGCTCATCATGGCATGCACTCAACAGCATTGCATGCATCCACATCATCCTCACCGTTTTTTACAAAATGCCAGGGGGGTGCCATTCTCCACCCTGTCCGTCAACCAAGGCCGTCCTTGACAAACCTCAGCACCACATGGGTTCCCTTCCATGTGCCCCGCAACCTTGGGCAACACGCTTGACCACATTTACTATTTTAGTCTAGAGCAGACGCATCTTCCTTAGTTTACACACCAGCGCAGGTGCATGTGACTATCCCTAATTCGGACATAAGTTCGTGACGTAGCAGGTAGTGTGCAGCCAGATTTGACAAACCGTCACTCTGTTGCAGATGGTGAGGTAGTATTGCATTTCTGCTGTGCGCTGGCCAAACTGTCAGCCGGTAGGCTGCTGGACTGCATCGCCCCTCCGTGAGTTCGCGTCTTGTGCAGCGCACCTACTGCCAGAATTGTCAAACAAAGTCATAAACAATGGCCCGACACACCAATTAACCGTCAACGACATCGAATACAGAAAAACGAATCGAGTGCGAACAGGGCCAATGTGTTCGACGAATAATAATTGTCACCCAACAAACTGCATATAGCATCTTGCGCAACTCTCGGCACCGTGTACATGTAATGAAACGAGTTCGGATGGCTTGACTGAACGCTTTGTATGCTACTGACTCAACTTTTGATCTCTGCAGCCCTCATGCTACTTCAAAGCAGGCAGGAGTTGTAATCAAACACAAGCTGTGAGCTCATCATTGTAAAGGCTGCTGCTAGTGTGCCTAGTGTCAGTCCCTCCCAACTGTCTTGAATAGGGGGGGTATCCCGTACACTGAGTTTATTTCTCGCTTACGTAGTGGAATGATGTTCGAAGCACATCAGGATGTAGAGGGCTCACTAAGCTACACGTTATGGGTGTCCCGAGCTTCAATGACTATGCACATGATGCCCAACCTAGGCGTGAACCTGGCCTACATTTTGTGGGCAGATATCACCATGCACGCCTCCTTCACCCTCGAGCTTCTTGGTATTGCCGTGATGTAGCTAACAAAGTAATGTATGCCCGCGCGCATTGTGTTGCGACGGCCGCAATCGCGAGTTTTGAACCTGATAAGCGGAAATGCCCGTCTAACGCGCTCATACCATTTCTGATGCCCCACATAGGACAACAGTACACATCTTAGCATCGATTAGCTCACACTTGTTTTTTGTCGCTCGCGCTCTCAAGCGAGAGACGGAACCGCTCTATACTCTAGCGGTACAGAAAACACCCATAACGCTTGACTACAATAGCCAACAGTTGACTATGTGGCCAGGTTGTCAAAATGACCGCGGGACTTGTCATATTGTAGCCTTTTCTGCGGGTTCCGTAGTTCACGTCCTTTGTTCGATGTAGCGAGAGCATGTGTGCAGGTACGCAGCCTTCGTTGTGTTGCTGCAACGATTTCGGCATCACTACCGAGGCATGGGCTTCCATCCACGGTGCTCAAACCTGCCGTGTTACAACACTCCCTCGCCGCACCATGTGTCCTCCCAACCGGCCTCACTAGCAACCCCCCATGGCACCACCCCTTTCCACATCCACCTAGAGTTGCCAGCATCCTGACATTGGATTAAGCCGTCCCCTTGCTAGCATGCTCCGAGGCACTGGCAGTGGCATCAACAACTTTCGATGTCATGCATGCCACAACGTGCATACCACATGCGCATTGGACGTTGGCGCTGCCCCAAAGAAGTGCACCAGATGTGTTAAGAGCCTTGAACTGCATTCCTCGCCTGCAGCCATGGCCTCGATGTCGCCCCGGAACATGGACACGGTGTTGAATGGATCGTACTCAGCGGGGTTGCATGATGGCGGTGCTGGTTGCAGGCGCTTGCGCTTGCGGCTGCCTTGATCTTGCTGCAAGTGTTGTTGCTGCTGTTCCTCCCAAGCCTCCCATTGCTTGCGGTGCGCAGCATCCTCTTTCAACACCCTCTCGGCTGCCTTGGCTGCATATGTTGCATCAGAAGAGCCCATTGCTGATAGGAGATGGGGAAGCTGCTGGTACACTTTGCCGTGCTCATCCAGGTACTTGAGCATAGCATCAATATGTTGGGTGATGAGGTGGATTAGCTCAAGCCTGGCCGCCTCCCACAGTGCAGGGGGCACGAGCTCTTGTGCTCGATCAAAGAGGTCGGGGAAGTCCTGGTACACAAGTGCCCCCAACAGACTGTCTGACAGGGCTTCTACATGCCGCGCCACCTCAAAAGCGTGCATGCCCCCCCCACCGGCAGCCCAGACATGAGAGTTTGCTGTTGCTGAGCTGCTGCTGCAAGAGCATGCCCCAGAGCACGGTTGGCCCTACCGGCCTTGGTGCGTTTGCTGAGACCACCCATAGGATGGCTGGCTGAGCTGGAGCGGTAGGTGGAGGCAGGCTAGGAGGTGGTGGTGATCGTGGTGGTGGTGGTAGCGGCTGAGATTGGGTAAGGGCTCCTGCAACAGTTGGCAACAATGGTGGTGTAGGGGTGTAGCTATGCATACGGTGGATAACTCTATGGCTGTAACTATAAGGCTGGGACTGAAGGCTGAGGATGCCATCATGGGTGTAGAGACTAGGATTGGGTGGTGGTAGGCACATGGTGCAGGGCAGGGCAGGTTTGGGCAAAGCGATGCTGCGGTAAATTAACTAGGCTAGTGCCCCCTTCAGCTCAGCCATTCTGGTGTGCGTGCCTACTAGCTTAAGCTCTAATAGCTCTCACACACATCCCCTTCGTGAGGGATTCGACCATTTTATGTTGGGGTAGTCTTGCTGTAGCTGCAATACCGGGTATTTCCACAGTAAGTGTAACTCGCCGTTCACATTCAGGAGACATGCCGGAATTGCTCCAGGCCAGCATGTCGGCCACGAATGCCTCGGCTGCATTTCGTGATGCCGTAGGTGAAGAGCTGGCTCATCTCCACGCCAGCAGCGACGATGCGGGGAAAGCACGAGCTCTAGCCGCCCTTGCGCTCGTTATAAGCAACGTCGAAGATGGCTGGCTGGTCCCTTCTGAGCTCCTGGCTATGGCGCCGCAACTGCTGGACCTTATGCAAAACCCATCGCTGCTGCATAGCAGGGTGGGTTGAAGGCTGGTGGGTTGCATGCTTAAAATAATCTCTAGCTGAAGCAGCATCAACCACACTGCACAGCCGAGCCAGCACGACCAGTCAACATACACCTTGACTAGCTGTTGACATGGTGCATGCCATGTGCATGGGAACTCCACACAGACAAACCACTGTTTTGCAGTGGTCCATGCTCAGTGGACCAAGTGAGGGTCTAGGGTGCTGACATGGTGACACGTCGTGTAAGGAAACTGTTCACACACAGCGCTGTGTAAAGCAACAGTACACACACAACGCCAACACCTTGGGATAAGCTGAGGATCAGCATTATAAATGTGGGCTCCCCTCGCCACACATCATGTCTAGTCATCTCAACTGTGATGACACTCACGGACCATGGGGCGCATGTGGGCATTGGCCTATGTGTACTTCAACACGCGGCTCTGAAGCATGATGAGCTGCCCTTTGCTCCTATAGCTGCGCATTGCGGGGCCAATGGCGGGGGTGACCTACAGAGGAGAAGCAGTGGGAGGAGAAGCAGTGGATGGCTAGCCAGCCTGTAGGGGTTGCACACATGGGGTTGATCAACTGAAGGGTAGAGCCTGATAAGGTGCTCCTCCTCACATGGCTGCTTGCCATTCACTGCTGCTGCCCACTGTCACTGTCATGGCTGGCTTGTGTTACGGCCACGCCGATGGGCGAATGCCATGTATTGATGGTGATGATGATGATGATGATGATGATGATGGGGATGATGGGGATGATGGTGATGGTAAATGGTGATCCTCTTGAAACCACTCAGCACCCAAGGTTGACTTCACAACTCAGCGCAAGGGCATGTGGGTCCAGGTGTGGCTGTGGCATGGTGTTGCAGAAGAACGCTCTAGCACTCTTAGCAGGGCTCATCACTGTGGACGAGGCCACCTGGAGGTGCTTGGTAGCGGAGTCTGATGCCCTGGTCAGTGCACTTGCCAGTTGCGAGGAGCACACCCAGCAGCCAGCAGCTTCTGGTGTGTTCAGTCGAGGTCAGCGCAGCAACTGCAACCCATGTCCGCCTTGTGTGGTGTGCTGCCAGGCACGCCCCAGCCACCATGCCACATCCCGTTGCCCACCTCTGCCCTGCCCCGTCGCATCTGTTAAGCACTCAAGCACAATGGACCTGCCCACTTCAAGACCCGAGGGTTGGGCTTAGAGCTTACTGCCATTCCCTTAGCCTTCCGCTGGCTCGCAGGTACCTCTGTTGGTGAACCTGTTGGAGGACCAGGTGCAACAGGCTCAACGCTCAGGTGACCCTGACGCCATAGGCCTTCCACCCTGCTGCACCGCCTGCTACGGCAATGCCGTGGCCATGTGATGCAGGGGCAGGGATATCGGCAGGGGCAGGGATATCGGCAGGGGCAGGGATATCGGCAGGGGCAGGGATATCGGCAGGGGCAGGGCAGGGGCAGGGGTAGGGGTAGCGCCAAGGTGTTGGCAAACAGGCCAGGGGTGTGATGGTGTGTGGCCGCAGCGCTGGGCTGGGATGTGGGTCTGGCAGTGAACCTGGTGACGGTGATGACGGCGGCGGCTCAGGGCGGCCAAGCAGGGGCGCATGCTGTGTTACACGCCTCAGGTGAGCTTGTAGGGCACCAGGGCTCAGGCTCCCTACCCTGCCCTCCCATCCCATCCCGGCATCGAGCGGTTGTTGGCTTACACACATGGAAATCTGCAACAGCATAGTTTGATTTTCGGCCTGAGACTTGGCACATAGCCATAAGACGACATTGTAAGGTTGGGGGTTGGAGTAAAACTCGTATGACATGTGTGGTTGGTGGGGATATGGCCTTGCGTCAGTACTGACATTTTGCCAGTACTTTTCCCCTGATGTAAGTACTGGCACAATGGTAGTACTGGCACCGGGTGAAACACAGAGATTTGTTGAAAAGAAGGCTGTGTTGGCTCGGCACATACAATCTAAGGCAAACTGCATCAAAAAACACCTCCTCAGAATGACATATATGTGCACTGATTTGCGTGTGTGCTGACGCCTTCTTTTTTCTAGATATCGACAGCGCCATCTGCAGGCCATGGAGCCAAGCTGATGCGATAGGGACAGGCCTGTTGCGCGATGACGGCTCTGCGTCCAATACCGCACTACAACAAGTTCATTGTCTCTTTTTCTAGGACCATTCCGCCTCATACGCGCGGCACTTGAAAAGGCTTCGGACATAATGAACAACAAATTAAGGGCCTTGGGACTGGATATACAGTAGTATATTGGGGGAGGGCACAGGAACGCTAAGCAATAGTGCAGTAGCGGGTCTGATTATTTCTGACCTCTGTGCATCGAGACAAGCAGCCATGTCCTGTCCCGCTCCAGTCATCTGCCATGCAACCTCCATCATGCTGCCCCTCCAGGTCTAAACCATGCATAGTCTGGAACTGTTCCCTCCACCTTGGCCTGCCTGTTCTCAGTGCATGCCATGTGCCTGCCGCCACTCTAGGCCTGCAGGCGGTGTTGTCCGCATGCCTGGCGGCGCCTGACCAGCTGCAGCTGCAGGAAGCAGCAGCGGACGCCCTGTGCCAGCTAGCATCTTATGACAGCTGCCGCACAACGATGCTGGAGCAGGTGGGGCAGGAGCAGGGGCCAGAGCAGGAGGACTAGGGCTGGTAGCTGCGATGGCAGCAGTGGCAGTAAGAACAGCAGCAGCCAAAACAGCAGCGGTGGCAGTGGTGGCAGTGGTGGCAGTGGTGGCAGCAGCAGGTGCAACAAGAAAAGCAGCAGCAGCAGTGGCGGCAGTGGAAGCTTGAAGGGACAGTCATGAGGGTGACGGAGCCATGGCGGGGGCGCCAGGCACTGTAGAGCCATGCCAAGGTTGTCATGCTGGTGAGATGCTGCAGCAGTCCGCAGTCAGCATCAGCAGCCTGCATGTGGGCAGGTGTGGTCTGGTGGGGCGTAGCAAATGCTGAGCTGCATGCAGGGGGTGGTGGAGGTTCTGGCTGCCTTGCTGCCCTCACCCAATGTGGAGACCAGGTGGGGCTGGGGAAGAGGGGAGGGGTACAAAGGGAGAGGGAGGGGAGGGGAGGGGTACGTAGGAAAAGGGAGGGGGAGGGAGGGAGAGGAAGGGAGTGGGAGGGGCATAGGGAAAGGGTGAAATGCAGGGGAAGGCGGAGATGTTGTCGCTGTTGGAGCCTCAGCGCTGCTGGTGTGTTTGCTGCTACTGAGTTTGCTGCTGGCTCAGTGTGGCTGTGAATGCTGCAGCCAGTGTGGCTGTGGCTGCTGCCGTGTGGCACCTCCCTGCACGTCAGGGTGCGCTGCCTGCTGTGCCTGGGGATGCTGCTGCCCTCCAGCCCACCTGCCCAGCTGCAGCTGGCTAGGCAGCCTTGTGCAGTGAGGGCCCTGATGGTGAGTCACTCCTTGCTTCAAGATATGCTGCTTAGCCTATTGGCGGCGAGTTGCAGGAGGCAGAGGGTTAGAAGGGGCAAGTATAGGAGTCAAAAATGGTTTAAAAGAGGGCTATGGCAACTAAGAGGCAGCGATTGCGGAACAGAGAGACACACTTGGACTCACGGCTGCTTGCTGGTCGTGCTGTTACTGATATGCTGCTGATGTGGTCAGCGTACTGCTTGGTGGCTGTGCTGCTGCTGACTCTGTGCTTGGCCCTAGTAACCCTGGTGAGCATTGCTGGCGCTCCTCTAGCTGTGCTTGGTGGGGTGTGGGAGGTGTTGTCGGCCCAATCTGATTGCTAAGGTGACAATAGAGAGTAAGAGGTTAGGGAGTCATGCGTGCTCCTCTGTCGCAGTAGGTGGGCCAGGCGGGGCAGGGAGTTGGAGCGGATGCACCTTGTCGCATTGTGTTGTTGCTGTATGCCATCATTACTTGTAGCCTAGCGGCCGGCATGCATTGGCAACTCGTTAGTGCCGGTTCGATGCTGTTGACTGTGCAGGCCAACTTGCAAAGCGCAGACGTAGACGGCGACTGCAAGGGCTTGAGCCGAGAGCTGCTGACACTCTTGACTAGCAGCGAGGCATCCAAACAGGCAGTGGCAGCATCGTTGCGGGCTGCGGTCGCCGCTGTTTGATCAGTGTTTGTGATCTTTGTCGCGCCATGAAGGGTTTGCATGCTGCGCCTCGGCTTGCAGAGTTTCATGCAAGTCACCTTGGTTGCGATTGTATTTGCAAGCGAGAGGCTTGAAGAGATAAGAAATGGAAACGTTGCTACACACATTTTCACTTACACTGGTCACCCCCGGGCGGGGTGTGGCGCAGCAGCGGGCAGGATGTGGATCATCAGCGGGCAGGATGTGGGGCAGCAACGGGCAGGGTGTATGGCAGCAGGAGGCAGGGTGCGGGGCAGCAGGAGGCAGGGTGTGGGGCAGCAGCAGGCAGGGTGTGGGGCAGCAGCAGGCAGGGTGTGGGGCAGCAGCAGGCAGGTGGTGGGGCAGCAGCGGGCAGGGTGTGGGGCTGCAGCAGGCAGGGTGTGGGGCAGCAGCGGGCAAGGTGTGGGGCAGCATGTAGGTGGAACGGCTGGTGTCAGGTTGGGAAGTGGTGTGATGTTGTGTATACTAGGGAGACGTGCTCACCTTGGAGTCTGGAGCTAGGGTTGGGGCTCTTCCTTACGGTCACCCCCGCCATTGGCTGCACCCCCGTGGCTCAAGAGATACCTTTCTTACTCATTTCTGCACGGCCGCCGATTGGTGCGATGAGCTAACGATTTGCCGGGTGGCTGGCCCCAACCCGCGACGGACAATTTTCAGGTCAGCACGCGACAGTGCTGCTGCGTCCCAGCACGCATCGAAACCATCTCCCAAGCTGGGGGCGTGACCGCGACGGCGGATTGCTGATGAACCTGTGCCATGTGCAAGCTGCTGCCAAGTTGCGAATTGCAAATTGCAGGATGCTCTGATCATTGATGCCTGCGACTTCCGAGCAACCACGCGCAGCAAGAATTGGTCAAAAACATGTAGAAACTGAGCTGGGAAAAAGTTGACCGCCCACTCATGAAACGGCCCAAACATGATGACATCGCGCTTCTGTCCTGATTAGACGTTAGAAGCCCACACAAGGAGCAGCACAGAACTGGCAGTTTATCATTTGACGTCCTGGTTGGACTCTGAAAAATTGTCAAGAAAGTAAAAAAACATAACAAACTGACATGGGGTGACGCGACACGAGTTGCACGCTGTTGTGGTGCAAGGACAGCCCAAAAGCCATACCAGCACTCTCAAGCATATCAACAGCACTAGAACACATGTCAAGGGGGGTCCTGCGCCCGACAAGAAATCCTGCGCCCGACAAGAAATTCAAACATTTGAAAAGCTGGGCCGCTGAGCGCGATAGCTGTTCTCTGACCACAGCCCCACTAAGCAGGCCATTTCCGGCACAATGCGACCAGAATTCTCAACACCCCCGCCCGCCCCGGCACAGGTGCACATCAGCCCAAGCAGCCCGCTAGCCTCGCGCTCGTGAGCTGCACAACCCTGCGCAAGAATCGCTTAAAAACTCTTAAAGATCAGTCGGATAGTTATCAGGGGTGCAGCCAATGGCGGGGGTGCCCTTACGCAAAGCATGGCGCAGGCTAGTGATGTGGTTATGTCACAAACGTGCAACTATACATTGTACCTTGAGTGCCAATACTTACAGGGTCGGGTGATTTTAGAGGGCTCTGTCCCCCTCGCATATGTTGTGTGGTGGTTGTCATCGTGTTGTTGTCACCTCGTAATGAAGTGTTGCTGGGTGTGCATCGTGGAGCCCAACCCTTGTAAAGGTGTTGTTGTCACCTTATGGCTAGTTTTGCGATGTGCTTGTGTTGCTTAGAGTCGCATCGTCTGTATCGGCATCGGTGGGCATCGCAATGGTGGGTGTATCAAACTAGTGCAATTTCTGCGTAGAACTGCCCCAACCTCAAGTTGCGCGTGCAACACATATTGCTTGTGCTGCTGGGTGAAGCTGTAATATATCTAATGTTACAGTGCTGCTGCGCGGTCAGGATGCATGGCTGGCTGCGAACTAAACGCCGGCTGCAGCCGCCAGACACATGTTGCCGCTGTGGCTTGACTACGTACTCGTAGACAGCTTCCGACTAGCGTGGCAGTGCTTTGTACTTACATCGTCAAGAAGATGGCATCAGTAAAACACTTCTCATCGCATTCCTACGTCACTGAACCAGTCATCCGATCCAGAGTCCCCAGAAGTCAGAAGTCCGAAGTCCTTCCCAGTCCCGACACTAAGCAGCGCTCAGGCATAAGTAAGCCCAGAATAACTAACAACCGTCATGACAAAGTAAGCCATGACAAACCCAGATCTCGCATGCAGGGCTGAAAAGATCTGCATGCGCATTTCAACACAAATGTATCCTGGATTCAAAGCAGGACTGTAACACTCTCCCCCACTCCAAAAAGCTACGTCCCGGAGCTTGCATCGTCTGGGTGAGACAGTCATTCGAACACAAAGCAGGCAGGCAGTGAAAAGCAGGCAGGCAGGTAAAAGCAACCATGCACATGCTACATGCAAACAAGCAGTCATGCACCACGCTACATGGGCTACACACCAGGTGCAAGAGAGCACGAGCTAAGTGTCTCGATGTTGTCTTGTTCTCCACTCCAGAGCTGGCGTCAGCTCGCGGTGATGGCATGTCCAGACGTGAAACCAGCAGCCGAGTGATGCATAAGAAAGCAAGAGAAGGTGGTAGCAAGAGAAGTTGGTAGATGTTGTGATTGATAGAGGTGGTGGTAAACGTGAACAGTTGGGTGAACCGAACTGTTGTGCACATGGAAGACACTATTGTGCGACGCATGTGGTATTCTCGACGTGAACCGGCCTTCTTGCCAGCCAGTGCAGCCGCTCGGAGGCGCTGGTACTGTTCATCTGCGTGTGGAGAGTTACTCCTTCGTGTTTGTGTGTGTTCGGGTTTTCTTTCCCCTGCGTTGTGTTGTATTTGTTCGGGATCTCATTGCCCAGGACGTTTGACGCGCCCCTTGCTGTGTGTGTTCGGGTTTTCTTTCCCCTGCGTTGTGTTGTATTTGTTCGGGATCTCATTGCCCAGGACGTTTGACGCGCCCTCTGCGTGTGTTTTCGTTGGCGGTCGTCGCGCCCTCCTCTGTGTGTGTGATTGCTTGTTTTTGTCTTCTCGTTATCTCGTTGTGCAACTGCGGATTGTGCTATGGTTGTTGCTATGCAGAGGCTGAAGCCTGTGCACCCAATGTGTGTGGCCGTCCAGGCAGGTGCGTCTGCCCTGCTGTGTGCCGTTGTGTGCTACCCTAGGTGTTGCCTGGGTTGCCAGAGTGTGCACTAGCTGTGCCGCTAGCGGCTTGAGAGCTGTGGCTGGCTGCTGAGCTGGTCTAGCTCTGCTTGTCATGCCAATGATGTGCTGACTTGCTGCTGCAGGTTGTCCTTGGTGTGGATTGTGGGTAGCTGGAGTATGTGTCTTGTGTATGCGCACAGCTCAGCGGCTCGTGTCAGTGGGTCAGCTGGCGTGAGTGGGTCAGGTGGTGTCAGCGTCATGTAAGCAGAGGGATGTGCTCACAGCTCAACAGCTGGTGATGATGTGGGTTGGGGGGTGAGGCTCATGGCAGTGATGTGGCATGATGGTAAGTTGAGTCAGTGGAATGTAATATTGTAACTGTGCTGATGGCTTTGTAGCTAGAGGCACCGTGCTTGATGCTTTAGCCCGCCTGTGTGCCCTGATGGACTGGTCTAATGTGAAGCCGAGACACAACCAATTAAACATGGCTGGCTTTACAATGTCAACGTATCGTGAGGGTGGTGGTGGGGTTGACGGTGGTGTGCTGCATGTCAACTCGGCTGCGAAGTGAAGCAAAGCTGTCGGGCTGGTCCCGCGAGGTACTAAGGTCCCGCGAGGTACGGAGTCCAGAGTTCACTGCAAAGAGCAGGTAGCACTGCATGCAGCAGGTAATCACTGCTAACGCAGGTAAACACCGCTCTCGCGGGTAGTCACTGCTTACGCAGGTGGGCACCGCTTTCGCGGGTAGGCATTTGGAACACTGCAGGTACAAACACTGCAGGTCAGCGTTGCGAGTTAGAGCAGCTGGGCAAGCTTACATTGCGATGGTGCTAATGGGTCAGCGGTAGCTTGAGCCTTCGGCGTTCTTGCACCGGAGGTATTGCCTCAAAAGCTCGATTACTGCGTTGCGTGAGGCAAGAGCACAGGCCGACGATCGAAGCGAGGAAACCAAATGTTACAGTGCTGCTGCGCGGTCAGGATGCATGGCTGGCTGCGAACTAAACGCCGGCTGCAGCCGCCAGACACATGTTGCCGCTGTGGCTTGACTACGTACTCGTAGACAGCTTCCGACTAGCGTGGCAGTGCTTTGTACTTACATCGTCAAGAAGATGGCATCAGTAAAACACTTCTCATCGCATTCCTACGTCACTGAACCAGTCATCCGATCCAGAGTCCCCAGAAGTCAGAAGTCCGAAGTCCTTCCCAGTCCCGACACTAAGCAGCGCTCAGGCATAAGTAAGCCCAGAATAACTAACAACCGTCATGACAAAGTAAGCCATGACAAACCCAGATCTCGCATGCAGGGCTGAAAAGATCTGCATGCGCATTTCAACACAAATGTATCCTGGATTCAAAGCAGGACTGTAACACTCTCCCCCACTCCAAAAAGCTACGTCCCGGAGCTTGCATCGTCTGGGTGAGACAGTCATTCGAACACAAAGCAGGCAGGCAGTGAAAAGCAGGCAGGCAGGTAAAAGCAACCATGCACATGCTACATGCAAACAAGCAGTCATGCACCACGCTACATGGGCTACACACCAGGTGCAAGAGAGCACGAGCTAAGTGTCTCGATGTTGTCTTGTTCTCCACTCCAGAGCTGGCGTCAGCTCGCGGTGATGGCATGTCCAGACGTGAAACCAGCAGCCGAGTGATGCATAAGAAAGCAAGAGAAGGTGGTAGCAAGAGAAGTTGGTAGATGTTGTGATTGATAGAGGTGGTGGTAAACGTGAACAGTTGGGTGAACCGAACTGTTGTGCACATGGAAGACACTATTGTGCGACGCATGTGGTATTCTCGACGTGAACCGGCCTTCTTGCCAGCCAGTGCAGCCGCTCGGAGGCGCTGGTACTGTTCATCTGCGTGTGGAGAGTTACTCCTTCGTGTTTGTGTGTGTTCGGGTTTTCTTTCCCCTGCGTTGTGTTGTATTTGTTCGGGATCTCATTGCCCAGGACGTTTGACGCGCCCCTTGCTGTGTGTGTTCGGGTTTTCTTTCCCCTGCGTTGTGTTGTATTTGTTCGGGATCTCATTGCCCAGGACGTTTGACGCGCCCTCTGCGTGTGTTTTCGTTGGCGGTCGTCGCGCCCTCCTCTGTGTGTGTGATTGCTTGTTTTTGTCTTCTCGTTATCTCGTTGTGCAACTGCGGATTGTGCTATGGTTGTTGCTATGCAGAGGCTGAAGCCTGTGCACCCAATGTGTGTGGCCGTCCAGGCAGGTGCGTCTGCCCTGCTGTGTGCCGTTGTGTGCTACCCTAGGTGTTGCCTGGGTTGCCAGAGTGTGCACTAGCTGTGCCGCTAGCGGCTTGAGAGCTGTGGCTGGCTGCTGAGCTGGTCTAGCTCTGCTTGTCATGCCAATGATGTGCTGACTTGCTGCTGCAGGTTGTCCTTGGTGTGGATTGTGGGTAGCTGGAGTATGTGTCTTGTGTATGCGCACAGCTCAGCGGCTCGTGTCAGTGGGTCAGCTGGCGTGAGTGGGTCAGGTGGTGTCAGCGTCATGTAAGCAGAGGGATGTGCTCACAGCTCAACAGCTGGTGATGATGTGGGTTGGGGGGTGAGGCTCATGGCAGTGATGTGGCATGATGGTAAGTTGAGTCAGTGGAATGTAATATTGTAACTGTGCTGATGGCTTTGTAGCTAGAGGCACCGTGCTTGATGCTTTAGCCCGCCTGTGTGCCCTGATGGACTGGTCTAATGTGAAGCCGAGACACAACCAATTAAACATGGCTGGCTTTACAATGTCAACGTATCGTGAGGGTGGTGGTGGGGTTGACGGTGGTGTGCTGCATGTCAACTCGGCTGCGAAGTGAAGCAAAGCTGTCGGGCTGGTCCCGCGAGGTACTAAGGTCCCGCGAGGTACGGAGTCCAGAGTTCACTGCAAAGAGCAGGTAGCACTGCATGCAGCAGGTAATCACTGCTAACGCAGGTAAACACCGCTCTCGCGGGTAGTCACTGCTTACGCAGGTGGGCACCGCTTTCGCGGGTAGGCATTTGGAACACTGCAGGTACAAACACTGCAGGTCAGCGTTGCGAGTTAGAGCAGCTGGGCAAGCTTACATTGCGATGGTGCTAATGGGTCAGCGGTAGCTTGAGCCTTCGGCGTTCTTGCACCGGAGGTATTGCCTCAAAAGCTCGATTACTGCGTTGCGTGAGGCAAGAGCACAGGCCGACGATCGAAGCGAGGAAACCAAATGTTACAGTGCTGCTGCGCGGTCAGGATGCATGGCTGGCTGCGAACTAAACGCCGGCTGCAGCCGCCAGACACATGTTGCCGCTGTGGCTTGACTACGTACTCGTAGACAGCTTCCGACTAGCGTGGCAGTGCTTTGTACTTACATCGTCAAGAAGATGGCATCAGTAAAACACTTCTCATCGCATTCCTACGTCACTGAACCAGTCATCCGATCCAGAGTCCCCAGAAGTCAGAAGTCCGAAGTCCTTCCCAGTCCCGACACTAAGCAGCGCTCAGGCATAAGTAAGCCCAGAATAACTAACAACCGTCATGACAAAGTAAGCCATGACAAACCCAGATCTCGCATGCAGGGCTGAAAAGATCTGCATGCGCATTTCAACACAAATGTATCCTGGATTCAAAGCAGGACTGTAACATCTAACCCACGAGTGACTCGAAGCACCATAAGCACCATGCGTATACTATATATACCAAAATAAATACGGTGACAGCGACAACATATGGATGTCGGCACCTGCACTCAAGAACAGGTCGGCACTGACTTAGCGCAAGCACTGACTTAGCGCAACTCGAAGCACCATAAGCACCATGCGTATACTATATATACCATGCACCATGCACCATGCACCATGCGGAATGACAGCGACAACATCACTCAGGGTCACCCCCGCCACCCCTGATAACCTCCGACCGGTCTTTAAGAGTTTTACAGCGATTTTTGCGTAGGGCGGTGCAGCTCATCAAAGCGAAGCTAGCGGGCTGCTCGGGCTGATGTGCACCTGTGCCGGGGCGGGCGGGGGTGCTGGGAGATCGGGTCGCGTTGTGCCGGGAATGGCCTGCTTAGTGGGGCTGTGATCAGCGAACAGCTATCGCGCTCAGTGGCTCAACCCTTACAATTTTTCGAATTTTTGTCGAACGCAGTACCCCCCCTGACATGTGTTCTAGTGCTAGTGCTAGTGCTGGGTGTTTGTATGGCGTGTGGCCTGTTCCTGCACCCGAACAGCGTGCAACTCGTGTCGCGTCAAATTCCTTAAAATGAGCACTTTTCTCGGCCGATTCCCTGTCCAACCAGGACGTCAAATGATGAAGTACCAGTTCTGTGCGGCTCCTTGTATGGTTTCCTAAAGTGTCGTCTGGACAGAAACGCGTTGTCTTGATGTGTGGGCCGTTTCATGTGTGGGCGGTAACACAATTATCTGCTCAAGTTCTGCATCGTTTCGGCTGATTCTAGGTGCGTTGGGCTGCGCTGGAGCCACAGGCACCAATGCTCTAGCTGCCTTGAAACGGCTGTCACATGTGGACTGAACGCGTGTTGAAGAAGCGCTGTTGAATGCTGATTTGAAATTTAGTTCGGATGCGCCATTCGCGCCGCGATGGATCCAGCCTGCCTATAGCGGTCGGTAAGAGTGTCAGCGTGGCGTCAAATCACGTCGCGTGTTGGGGACCAGCCACCCGGCAAACCGTTGGGGCTGGCTGCACTCTAGTCAGGCCATTAGCAGCTCATCGCGCCAATCGGCGGCCTCATCCGTGCAAAAATGAGTTAGATGTTATGTCTTGAGCCATGGGGGTGCGGCCAATGGCGGGGGTGACCTCAGGCAAATTAGTAACAGCATTTTTGAGATTCAGAGCCTCGGACTTGGTACATAGTCAAAAGAAGGTACTGACTTAGCGCAACTACACCTAGCGAGTTGTCCTCGCCTGTACCGAGCAACCGTCGCATCCTGGGCATGTTCAAGCTGACTGCACTTAAGATTTTCCCGTATTCATAGCCGTCCAAATCGGCCAACAACTAACACCAGTGATGGGTAATACAAGATACGTGTATCGATACAGATACGTATTTTTTGTATGATACAAGAATACACGTATCGTATTAAAAAATACAAGTGCCGGCCGGCAAGTTGCGTAGATGCCTTTGAAGCAGCTGCTGGTTGCTGCCACAACTAGAGTCCGCGCTAAAGCCATGCCGCACGGGACTAAAGCCATCGGCCTGCTCCCGGAGCAGTCGGTCGCATGTGCCGTTTTCACATGCAAGAACATCAGAATTGGGCGACCCTGACTTTCGCCCGCCATCAAGGACAGGCTGCGGGACTGGCTGCGCTGCTCCTAGCCGCTCCTTTCCTGCGTGACATGTAGCCTCTGTATCGCTGTATTGTATCGATACAAAAAATACACGTTTTTCGTGTATTTTCTTGTATTTCCTGTATCGATACACGCATTACCCATCTTAGTCTAACACGTACACGTCCGCCAGTACTTCACCCACCGTAGACATCTGCCGTCACCAGCTGTTGTTAGCTCCCAGTCAGGTCCCACAAGGTCTGTCTGGCAAAATGTACCGTGAGCCATTTATTGCCGCGCTTACACAGCCGTGATCAGCGAACCTTCCCGATATGCCTACTGCATCAAAGGGCCTGCACGGCCTGGACGCCCACCAACCCTTGCCAAGTGTCCAGGTGGCAAGGTTACTGTAGATGGATGCGGCGCTCTTTTGTATGCGGGTGCTGGTAGGTACGGTACACAACAGCGCTAGCGCGAGGGCCGGCGGTTATGTCGGTTAACCGGGTGCCGCAGCTCGCTCGCAACATACCTAAGCGTTGCAATGGCCCTACTCCCCCACCACATCAAATCATATACTACGAGCTGCAGGCAGCATGTCCGAAGGAACTGTTTTTTTCTGGTCTCTCCTTCGACGACATTATTGAGAGGGCTAATGAACGACGAGAGCTTCCTATGCTTTCTTATGCTTTCCTATGATATCCTCTGCTGTCCTATGCCTTCCGATCCTTCCTATTCTTACTACGCTGACTGCGTCGGCCCATTGCTAAGTATGGCCGCTAGTCTGCATCATTTGTGCCGCTGATGAACGTTGGTGGTAGCTTGGAGGAATCAGAACAACCTCTTACACTTTCGCAGCCTAGTGAGCGCGAGATGATGGGCTAACTTAGACATGAGCATGGTAGGTATGTCTGGGTGATCTATGGGTGCTAATCCTAAGAATAACGCTACCAAAAGTGTACGAGATTCTCGGGGCACACCGTTTGCATCTCTACAGGAGGTCAGCACGGCGTTTCATGCACTTCCTGCCCAACAACAAGGTTTCTACGCATTGTGATTTTAAGAGCTTCCCAACCTGCGCAGGGCCGCTTTAATACACTGCAATTCCTTCCCGTGGGAGCTATGAGCATACTTCAAAGCTAGGGCGAAGAAACCAGACGGTTACGTAGCACCAACAAGCAGCAAATCGATCTCAAAAACAGCACTGCAGATTTGCATGACGGCACCCCATCCCGGTACGCCGACCGACCGACTAGTGACCGCTCTACCTCGCTCGTTGCTGCGGCGTTATTGTATGCACGTGCACTACCGTTAGGGTGCAAGGAGTCACTGGTGCCAGGATACCGCGGAGAGGGGCAATGTTGACTTTAGCCCGTCCCTCGCAGGCCAAGCTGCGGAGCTCCACGCCGCAGCGGGGCGTCGCGGTTTGACCTCTTGGAGTTCAGTATACGCGACAACAAGTGACGGTACATTTTTTCGAGCCATTTTACCTGACCTTGTGGGACCTGACTCCCAGCACTTGCATATTAGGAGCCTTCCATCGAGGTATTTGAAAGAACCCTGCACGCGTGTGTGTAACGTGCGGGGACGCAACGTTAGATGACCTTTTGACACAAGCTCGAAGGCCGGTCCAGTCGAGGCAGTGACTTCCGAATAGGGTGTTGGGTTACAGCGGTGTGTTGCGAGAATGGCTAGAGCTTAGAACGGGGCTCCCTGGAATCGAACCAGTTGTACTCACGAACGCAATGTCGCTAGTCTTTAACCTGCCAAATCTCACTCTACACGTGTAACCCGCGTCCCGCGACGGCTCGCATTCACGAGACAGCCCAGACGACGCGAAGCGGCAATCTCTTCCAGAGGTGCGCACTTTACATTCCTCCCCCTCCAAAGGGGCTTCCGTTCCGCCACGGGTAAAACCACGTGACTCGCATTGCCTACAGCATGCTGATTTAGCTACTGGGCAACCCAAAGGGCGCACCAGGTCACAGCTCAGGGAGCGGTCAAAGACCATCGTGCCGACTAGACACAGGGAAACCATAACCACACAGGTAGCAGCTGACCAGAGGTACAAGCATGCTGAGAATGCCATAGTCCAGCAGCATACCAGCATGCATGGCCTAGGACTTACTTCAGGTTGTGAGCTGCATTGTACTCAGTCAGGATCTTGTCACAGCCAACCAAGTTGGAACGTGGCTCCCAGGTGTTGTGGTCGGCATCATAGCCTTCCCACTGCACCAGGTACTCCTTGGCCTTTCCTGCATGCACCTGTCTGTGGTCCAGCAGACGCTCAACATAGTACACAGGCTCCTCATCAAGCCACTCAACAGGCGGAGGCATGAAGCCCACGTCAGTGCCAGTGTAGGGTTTGATGAGTGACACATGGAACACAGGGTGAAGACGTGACATGGAGGTAGGCAGCTGCAGGTTCACTGCAACCTGGCCAACCAAACCAAGCACCTTGAAGGGCCCCACAAAACGTGGCAGCAGCTTACGTGCTTTGCCTGGCTTCAACCTCATGTTCTTAGTGCTGAGCAGGACCATTTGACCCACCTTGTAATGCACCTCTCGACGGTCCTGGTTGGCATAGGCAGCTTGACGTTGCTGAGCAGCCTGCATGCATAGCTTGGCCTTAGCCACAGCCTCCTGCCACCAAGTAGCATAGGACAGGCCTTCAGGGCAGCGCCCCTTGTCAGGTAGAGAGTGGAGCATGGGGGTAATGGGGGACTGTCCGGTGTTAACCAGGAACGGTGTAGACTTGATGACTCTTGCCATGAGTTGTTCACAGCAAACTCAGCAAGTGACAGATAGTCAGGCCAATCAGCTTGGGTGGGAGAGATGTAATGACGTAGCATCTCTTCCAACACACGGTTGTACCTCTCAGTCTGGCCATCAGACTGAGGGTGATAGGAGGAAGACAGGGATCCCCTCATGCCCAGCAACTTCTGCACATGGTGCCAGAAAGTGTTGTGGAAATGGGGACCACGGTCAGAGACCATGTCTTTTGGCAGGCCATGCAGTTTGAAGACATTGTAAACAAACAGACGGGCAAAGCCCTTGGCATTCATGCTCTCCTTGCAGGGCACAAAGTGCACCATCTTACTGAGCCTGTCAACAAAGACACAGATGGCATCAAACCCATGTGAAGCAGATGGCAGCTTGGTGATCAGGTCCATTGACACTGATTCCCAACGGTAATCTGGAATGGACAGTGGGTTGAGTAAGCCACCAGGCTTCAGTGTAGAGGACTTGTCACGCTGGCAGGCATCACAGGTAGTGACATAGTGCCTGACATCAGCACGCATGGTGTCCCAGTAGAACACACGTGACAGCCTCTCAAGGGTTTTGGTTATACCCACATGACCAGCATAGGCAGCATCATGCATTTCATGCAGAATGTACTCAGTGGTCATTGGGAACCATCACTGTGCCCTTGCCAGTGCGCCGCCACAGGCCATGGTCGTCCATGTACATGCCAGACAGATCAGCTTCAGCAGTAAACGCAGGGTCAAGCCGGTAGCCATGGACCAGGTGATCAGCCAGTTCCAATGGGTGGGCAGGAGCTGCAGGATAGTGCACTGAGGTGTCAGCAGCAGATGGGGCCTCAAGCTCAGGGAGCCTACTATGGTGAGCAGCAACAGGGTTATCAGACACTGTGGGCCGGGGGGCCAAAGCATCAACGGCAGTGGGGGCTTTTGAGGGAGTACCCACAGGTGGAACCTGGGGCAGAGCCTGCGCCACACGCACTTCCCCCCTCTCCAAAGACTGTTTAGCTTGCCGCCGGGTGGTAACAACACACACCATGGCACAGTCCTGGGGTCCAGCAGGTATCCGGGACAGTGGGTCAGCTGGATTAGCATCACCTGGCAGGTACTGCAGGTCAAATGTAAACCGTGACAGGAACTCCACACTCGCGCCGATTAAGGCCGGAAGTCACACACATCATTTCTCCCGGGAGGCATACCGCAGATAGCCCCAGGAAAGGCCGACTCATCGCCGTTGTTGTCATTGAATAAGTCAATGTTGCTGCGATGTTATAACCATTTGAAATCCGAAAAAACCCTGCGCAGGGTCCTGCCGACCCTGCGCAGGGTCCTAGCGCATGGGCCATTTGCAGGGTCCTGACGACCATTTGCAGGGTCCTGTGACCCTGCGCAGGGTCCTAGCGACCCTGCGCAGGGTCCTACTGACCTCATTTGCAGGGTCCTGCCGACCATTTGCAGGGTCCTGCAACCCTGCGCAGGGTCTTGCCGACCCTGTGCAGGGTCCTGGAAACCATTCTACAGGGTCCTAATGCCCATTTTACAGGGTCCTGTGACCCTGCGCAGGGTCCTGGTGACCCTGTGCAGGGTCCTGCCGACCATTTTACAGGGTCCTACTTACCATTTTACAGGGTCCTGTGACCCTGCGCAGGGTCCTGGTGACCCTGTGCAGGGTCCTGGTGACCCTGTGCAGGGTCCTGCCGACCATTTTACAGGGTCCTACTGACCATTTCACAGGGTCCTGTGACTCGGGCGCCCCCAACATGGGGTTGGTAATATGCATGCGATTACTCTCTCAATACTGCACCGTTTTCGATAGCGTTTATCACATTGGTAGCTGCAAACAAATGCGCGTCATTTGACCATCAGCGCAAGCCATTGGAGTCTTTGCTCGCGTACTGCCACATGTGCCCGCGAACAAATCACAGCGGCGAGACGGGTCTCCTTGGCACGGTGAGCCACATCCCCGTGACCCCATTTACCTTGCGGAGTGAGCTGGTTGTGCACAAATGGAATGTCCGGCAAACACCCAACGCGATGTCTGCCGGGCGTGCAGGGCACCTAGACGGGGTGATTGAAACATCTGGGCGTATTCGCTTTCGCCGAATACACCATCTGGGTCGGCGCACACAAAGGTAATACCGGGTTACACCCCCCCCTCCTCCACTGTGTCCTCCACCGTGTTGCACCCGCTGCACCCATAGAAAAAGCGATACGTAATGTTTGTTCTTGACCCATTGGCGCATCTATTGAAACAAACCGCACATCAAACGACCCAGGCCTCTATCAGTTTGACATCTTCAAAGTGACATCATGTTCTTTAAGCAGAATCAGGGCTACGGGGCTGTGGGGTGGCAGTTGAGCTATGAAACTTTGCACGCAGGTGGATGGCATGTAGGGGAGTGTAACTCTCAGAGAAGCCGAGTCCAAACTCGGTCATGGTGTGGAGTTGTGGAGTTGTGTGACTGACTGCATGGCTCTGGCCCTGAGATCGGCTAAGGGAGTTGGGGGGTCACAGACCAGAGTGAGCTCTTGGCTTGTCTGAGTATGAGCGTTTGTAACACTGTCCTAGATGAGCTTAACCTAGTATGTAGCATGCTGTGATTCCCAATGGTCGAGCTGTGGCATTGCCCTCTAGGTAAGGGGGGGACGTGGGCTCATTGCCACATCGCCGCAACCGCTTTCCGATTTGACTGCTGCTGGCGACGCGCATGCTCATGTAGAGCAGCCACAGCGACGCGGGCTGTCGCAGCGATGACTGCATGCCCCGCAACGGCTCAAATTAAAATCACTAACTTTGATGCTTTGCTGTGCACGGCCTACTGACTGCATAGTTATTCTGGATGGGTGAAAGGTAGCTGGCTGTGTTGGCTACATTGTGAATCATCTAGCATAATATTTGGTGCAGTGAGTGCAGAGTTACAGCCGTCCTACTACCAGGGGTAGGTTTTCTGTTAGTTGGGGGCGCCTGACTGTGACCCTGCGCAGGGTCCTGGTGACCCTGTGCAGGGTCCTGCCGACCATTTCACAGGGTCCTACTGACCATTTTACAGGGTCCTGCAACCCTGTGCAGGGTTCTGGTGACCCTGTGCAGGGTCCTACCAACCTCGTTTGTAGGGTCCTGCTACACGTTTGCAGGGTCCTGCCGGTCAACATTAAAGTACATGTCTTAACGTCGCAACACCTCGTAACACGTCGCAAAGGACCTACATACAATCACCTTCCACAAACACCTCGCACACCTTGCTCAAACACCTCGCACCGGTTCTGCAGAGTACAAGTCGTTACGTCCATACACCTTGCAACACCACGCAACACCACTGCAAAATGTATGCATCGTCGCCTGAATACCTCGCAGCACCACTACACAACGTATGCAACGACGCCCGAACACCTCGCAACACCACTACAAACGACATGTATTGCTGATGCTAAGCACATGCATTGATGCAAGGTGACAACACCACACAACAACACAACACAACATCACTACAGCAACAACACAGCGACTCATGCCTAACACACCACTTATGCCATGTGCACAACCACAAGGACTGGCTGCACCTCCTTGCTGTGGGCTAACACCTTATCACTTATCACCTTCAGCACTTTGCCTTGCTGCCTATGCCCCATGGCACCAAATCAGGTTGGGCTAGGCTGGGCTAGGCTGGGCTGGGCTGGGCTGGGCTGGGCTGGGCTGGGCTGGGCTGGGCTGGGCTGGGCTAGGCTAGGCTAGGTTAGGCTGGGCTGGTCTAGGCTTGGCTCCAGGTTGCCCGCTCCAGGCTGCCCGCTCCAAGCTGTTACGCCAAGGGCTGCTGGGTGCCATGGGGTGGGGGGAAGGACAGGGGAGGGGAGGAGGGTAGGTAGGTGGCAGACTCGGAAGTGGTGGTGGTGGGATGGGGCAGGGAAGGGAGAAGGGGGCAATGGGCAGCAGTGTGACCATCAGACCTGCGGCAGCAAGAGGCATCCTTGCAATTAGGCTTGGCGTTGGGGACAACTCATGTGCAGGGACTGGCCACTTACAGTTATGCTCCATGTGACGCCGCTACCGCCTTGCTTGGAATCACCAAGCTATGCTACACCTGTCATGCTCCAGCTGTCAACAACTGTAAGCAAACATCAGCCAACACGCAGATGAATAAGGACATGCATGACCAGAACTGAGCTGGGTAGGCTGACACCACCAGAGCATGTGCACTCACCTGAAGTCCTAGCTGCCGCTCCAAGCGCCTCCTATCTGCTGCTCTTGGCTGCTGCTCTTGCTTACTGCTCATGGCTGCAGGGGAGGAGAGGGGAGGGAGTAGGGAGTAGGGGAGGGGAGGACCTGCAGCAAACAAGGGGTCACAAACACATTGGGTGGGGGCTCGCCGCTCATTAGGTTTGTGAGTGGGACTAGAGCATACTAAGCTTCTTACCTGAGTGGTTCCTCCCGGCGTTGGGCAAGAGATAGGGGTGGCAGTGGTGGGCGTACCTTTGTTGATGGGGGAGTGGGAGTGGGAGTGGGAGAGGGGAAGGTGGAGGTGGAGGGGATGGTTCCAGGTTGCAAGGTAGGATAGGGAGGGGGTGGGTCTCCTGGCTACTGGGTAGGGTAGGGTAGGGAGGTTAGGGGGAGGGGGAAGTGCGGGGTAGGGAGACGTGGTGGTGGTGGTGGTGGTGGCACAGGGTAGGGAAGTGGGAAGGAGGCAAGGGCAGGAGTGTAGGCATCAGACCTGCAGCAAGCAAGGAACGTGCTTACATTGAGGCTGGCATAACATCATGGCAAGCTGGCTGTCATGTGTTGCATGACGAAGGCACTTACCTGGCATAGGGGTTTGGTCTTTATTGTCTTCATTGTGCCATGTTGTTCTTATCTTGAGTTCTTGGCATTCCACCTGCAAGCAACCCGAGCCACATGAGAAGCACATTCTTTGCATTTGTCGATGATCTTCGCTATGACCTTTCCCTCACGTCGCACCTTTCCCTGGCTAGCAATCTCGCTACATCTTGGCCCCTTCGCTCATCCTGGTCGCATGGCTGGCAGGCTCGCAGCTAAGCTTTTGGCTATGATATGCTCCTAGCTGCTGGCTGCTCCTGGCTGCAACCGCTATGCCGCTCCTGGCTGTTGATGACTGCGTCGTGTCCGCCTGTGTTGTTGTCCGCTACCTTTTGTGGCTAATCGCTGATGTTGTGCGGTTGCTGGGTAAATGGCTGGCTGGCTAGTGGCTACGGTGTGTTCGTGGCTAGCATCTACATCATCGCCCCTGGTGGTGAGAGATGCTGCCGGCCCTGTTGGCTGCTCCTGGCTGTTCCTGGCTTTTGGCCGCTCCTGGCTGTTATTGCCAGCTTGGCGGGGCAGTCCTAATTCTTGCGCGATGCCTTTGCTTCCTTCGCAGTTCCTTTGCGAGAACTTCATGCAGCCTCCATGCTGCCGATTTATTTTGTAACATGTTGGCTTCGTTGTTAGGGCTTGGCTGTACTGTGTAACTTAATGGTCAAGTCTAAGATGATATGAATCAATGAGCACGGTCGGTAGGACCCTGCACAGGGTCCTAGCACACAGGGTCAACAGGACCCTGCACAGGGTTTTCAGGACCCTGCACAGGGTCCTAGGGTCACCATGGTCGTAGGACCCTGCACGGGGTCCTGGCACACAGGGTTTCCAGGACCCTGCACAGGGTTTCCAGGACCCTGCACAGGGTCAGTAGGACCCGGCACAGGGTCCTAGGGTCACCATGGTCATAGGACCCTGCACAGGGTCCTGGCACACAGGGTCAGCAGGACCCTGCACAGGGTTTTCAGGACCCTGCACAGGGTCAGTAGGACCCGGCACAGGGTCCTAGGGTCACCATGGTCATAGGACCCTGCACAGGGTCCTGGCACACAGGGTCAGCAGGACCCTGCACAGGGTTTCCAGGACCCTGCACAGGGTCAGTAGGACCCTGCGCCGGGTCCTAGGGTCATCATGGTCGTAGGACCCTGCACAGGGTCCTGGCACCAAGGGTTGGAAAGAGGCCAAACAGGGTCTGCAGGACCAAGAACAGGGTCTGCAGGAAGCCCAACAGGGTCCTGGCACACAAGGCCGTAAGGATGCCTAACAAGGTCTTGTCAGTAGGACCCTGCACAGGGTCGCCAGGACCCTGCACCGGGTCCTACGACCATGGTGACGCTAGGACCCGGCGCAGGGTCCTAGGACACGGGCCATAGCTCATCACTGGCTTGGACGTTTTGCATGCCACTTACTAGGTTGGGCAGCTGTAACCACCCTCTACAATCGCTCATACTCACATTTAATGGAAAGTCACTTTGGTCACACGGTGCCAACTCCCTTAGCCAAAATCAGGGTCTCAGCCCCACACCTGGCGCAGCAACTCGACACCGAGTGAGAATTACACTTTGGCCCAAGAGAGTCGTGTCATCCCCTAGGTCACAGCAGCCCACATACCAAGTTTCAAACCCCAACTCTCAGGTTTTTCAAGCCAGCCAGGCCTTAATTTGCACGAGTGCATCCACCTAGCCTGACGTCTAGACAGCACCTTCTGGGTGGGCAGAGCAGTCAAAGGCTTGTGATCGGTGAAGAGTGTGAATGGTACACCCTCAAGGTAACACCTCCACTCCTTGCATGCAGTGATGAGGGCAAGAAGCTCTTGCTCACCAGTGGTGTAGTTACGCTCAGCAGAAGACAGCTTCTTGCTGAGGTATGCAAGGGGGTAGCCATCTTGCATCAGGACTGCTCCTACTCCTTGGAGTGAGGCATCACAGTAGACCTGGAAGGGCTGGGTGTGATCAGGTAGACGTAGCATGGGGACCTGGGCAACAGCAGCTTTGAGGGAAGCAAAGGCTTTCAGCTCATCAGCAGGCCAGTTCTGCCACAGAAATGAGTCACCAGCTTTGCCACACAGATCTGTGAGAGGTGCAGCTAGGACACTGAAATTGTGCACAAATTTGCGCACAAAATTAGCAGCACCTAGGAATGACTGGAGCTGTTGCAGGGATTGAGGCACAGGCCAGGAAGAAATGCTCTTGATTTTCTCAGGGTCCACAGCAATTGCACCAGCAAAGATGACATGGCCAAGGAATTTCAGCGTGGTACGCATGAATTCACTTTTGGACTGCTTGGCAAAGAGCTTGTTGAGCCTCAGGAGGTCAAAGACCTTTCTGAGGTGCTGCAAATGCTCGTCCACAGATTTGGACATGACCAAGATGTCATCCAGGTACACCAGGGCACACTGGTTCAGGACTGGGGCAAATGCATCATTCATGACACGCTGGAATGTAGCAGGTGCATTGCAGAGCCCAAAAGACAGTACCTTGAACTGGTAGTGGCCGTCAGGGGTCCTGAAGGCCGTCTTGGGCACATCTTCAGGGGTGATCCTGATCTGGTTGTAACCTGCTTGAAGGTCTAGGGAAGAGAACACAGTGCAGCCTGACAGCTTGTCAAACAAGTCATCAATCCTGGGCAGTGGATACTGATCCCTGATGGTGATCTTGTTGAGCTGACGGTAATCAAGGCACATGCGTAACTCACCAGACTTCTTCTTGACAAACAGGATAGGAGCAGCAAAAGGACTGGAGCTTGGTTCTATCATGCCCTTGGCAAGTAGGTCCTGCACCTGCTTCTTCAGCTCAGCATGCTCTTCCTGGCTCATGCGGTATTGAGGTACCACAGAGGGCCGTGCATCAGGCACAAGGGGGATGGCATGGCCCACAGGACGCTCAGGTGGCAGAGATGTGATGGGTGCAAACACATCAGCATACTCATCCAGCAAAGCATTGAGTGCCTGGGACACACCTGGAGGTAGGTCAGGTTCAGCTGGAGCTGGATCAGGGGTACTGGAATTGTCCACAGTGATCAGGGCCAGGACACCTGTACCTCCTTTTCGTAACCACCTGGCAGCAACTTTTGCAGAAGCCAGAGGGGGTTTTGCACGTAGAGCATTGACCAGGAAAGAGGCAGGGTTGCTTACAGCAGACTGCCCTGACTCAGACTTATCAGCAGGGGGACATGGCAGCACTACAGGCTCACCCTTGTCACATGCCAGGCTGAGAGTCTTGTCCTGGTATGACATCACGGCCTCATGCTCATTCAACCAGTCATTCCCCAGCAGCACATCAAAGTCTGGCAGGAGAGAAGGCATAACGTTGAGTTGGCAGGGTACAGCATGTGCAGCAACAAATGATGCACTGACAAAGCTGTGGGTGGCACCAGTGTCACACAGGACACGTGCAAGGTGCTCATTCAGGTGACCAGCAAAGGCACATGAGCAGGTTCACACACAAGGCATGCCTCAGTGTATTCAGCACATGTGGTGTGACATGACATGCAGTCTGACATGACTTGGCATGACATGCAATCCACCATGTCAGCAACACAAACTACAATGGCAGCAGCAGCCATTGACAGGAGGGGAACCCTCACTATCATATGAGCTCATGGTATGACAATCAGGAGGTGTGAGAGGGTACCTGGCCAACCGCAAAATCCCATGTTGTACCTGGGCCACATGGTGCACAACAGCAACCAAGCACCGTCAGGTAGGATGCACACCAGAGCCAGCAGCAGCCACAAGGGCCTTGTGGTTGGTGATGGCTGCACAAATGGCATCATCCACAGTGGGGGCCACAAGGGCAGGCAGGTCCTGGCAGCAGGACCACGTTCAACCACAGTGACCAACATGACATCTGTCATGCAGTCCAAGCCAAGCAGATATGATGGCAGGGCAAGAGCAAGGTCAAGGCCATGTGCAACACAATGTGCTACTAGGTCCTCCGGACAGTGCACGGCGGCCAGAGGCCGGACTGGCAGCAGTCCACCGCTCAGTCACGGGCAACCCGCGACATGAGTTGGAGTCATGACCAGCAGTGGCAATGGCATCAGCAGGCAGGGGTGCAGCAGCGGGGTGAACACCGGCATACCTTTCCCGGCCAGCAGCAAGCGTGCGAGGGTTCGAAGTGCCGGGTGAACCCGAGGCAACATCTTTCTGCGCAACAAGCTTTTGCAGAGCGGCATACAAGTGTTGCAATGCACGCAATGCGTCCGACAGAGGCTTGGCAAGCAATGTCGAAACATGTGCGACAGCGACAGGCCTCCTAGCTGGTCTAGGGCTGACTGGGAGCGAAGCAACACCAGCAGCACGCTTAGCCGCAGGAGGACTCACCCTTGCCGCGACCAGCTGCCGCAGAAGTGAGGCGATTTGGGGTCGAAGGACTGTCGAACTGGTCCAAGCCAATATCGTCAAGCACATCTTCTCCATTGGCCTGCAAAGCTCCTGCGAATGCAAAACTCCTGCAATTACCTCGCCCGGTTCCGGTGCCGCACCAAGTGCGGGACCCGTCTCCGCTGTAGCTGTAACAGCTGAGGCTGGAGGAAGGACGCCAGAGGCGCCATTGGTCTTGTGCGCCGAAGCGACATTTTGGGTAGTTGAAGTCGCATTGACTGGACCGCGAGCTTAAATGCTCGGGGTCGGAAACCAGCTGTAACGTGCGGGGACGCAACGTTAGATGACCTTTTGACACAAGCTCGAAGGCCGGTCCAGTCGAGGCAGTGACTTCCGAATAGGGTGTTGGGTTACAGCGGTGTGTTGCGAGAATGGCTAGAGCTTAGAACGGGGCTCCCTGGAATCGAACCAGTTGTACTCACGAACGCAATGTCGCTAGTCTTTAACCTGCCAAATCTCACTCTACACGTGTAACCCGCGTCCCGCGACGGCTCGCATTCACGAGACAGCCCAGACGACGCGAAGCGGCAATCTCTTCCAGAGGTGCGCACTTTACAGTGTGTGCAGTGCCCCGCAGCACAGCATGATAGCACGAGGGAGGCCATCGTCTGCTTTTGCACTACTCACGAGACTCCCACTGCTTGTACGTGCAGGCTGCGTTCATGGCTGCCTTTAGGCGCTTCTGCACCAAAACAGAAGCGCCGTACTTCTTTGAAAAGTCAGCAATGTCCCTCTTCATCAAAGCAATGTTCGTCTTCATCTCTGCCATGGCAATCCTTATGCCCGAGATTTCGGCAAGCTGCTTGCTCTCTCGATCTAGGTACTTGCCCTCCATCTCCGCAAGCTGCTTTACCAAGCCCGCGGTTGCAGCAAGGAGGTTGCCCCTTAATTCCGCGATCTGCTTTGCCACGCCCCACTGGGCAAAACCCACCATGGCTGCCCCTATTCCTAGTCCTGCTGGGTAAGTGACAAAGCGCGTGTCAAGTTGGTTCAGTATCAACCAGCTTGACACGCGCTTTGTCACTTACCCAGCAGGACTAGGAATAGGGGCATCCATGGTGGGTTTTGCCCAGTGGGGCGTGGCAAAGCAGACCGCGGAATTGAGGGGCAAGCTCCTGGCTGCAAACGCGGGCTTGGTAAAGCAGCTTGCGGAGATGGAGGGCAAGTACCTAGATCGAGAGAGCAAGCAGCTTGCCGAAATCTCGGGCATAAGGATTGCCATGGCAGAGATGAAGACGGACATTGCTTTGATGAAGAGGGACATTGCTGACTTTTTGAAGAAGCTCGATGCACGCTAGGCCAGGCCATGGAGCAGCAGCCGGGGTGCAGCTGCAACAACGCACACCTTCAACGCCACTAGCTTACATACATCTTGTCCACTAACAACATGTACAAGTATAACCACACACTATCTGACAGCAACTCCTCGCCTCCTGCCAACTTCTCAGAAACTGGATGTAACCAATCAGCAACCAAGCAACAAGTTCTCTTCACCATCACCTTTGGCTCATGCTCAACCCCTTGCTCATGCTCAAGCTCAAGCTGAAACCCCTGACTAATGCCGTTGCAAAGAGATTGTTGAACAGGACCATAACTTGGGTTGTGCCACTGCCCCTTCTACAACACCACACACCCCTCACCCACTTACATACCTCATGCACATACCTCACTACAAACCACATTATCAACATCACACGTCACTGCACCATGGTCTGTTCATTGGCACGGATGACATAAAACTGGGCACGGCCATACATAACACACAGGCACCATACCCGGTGACCTGCTATACACCTTGCCATGCACACTCTGCTAATGCAGGACTGCATTCATTGCCACTGGCATTTCACACACAGCTCTGTTCCCAAGCCCTAAGCCTGGCTGGCTCATGAAGGTTGAGAGCAGCTGGCACATGAACCGTGTTTCTACCATACAAGCATATAATCATGCCCATGCCCATGCCTGAACCCCCGGGCATGATCTCACACATCTCATTCATGGCAATTGGGCAGTGTCCCTGTGCCAAGGGGTTGCATGGGATTTTGCATGCATGGATGACGCATGCTCTAAACATGGCAATAAGCATAGGCCAACAGACATGCACCCCCCCTCCCTGCAACTAAGCCAGTGGCTTGGAAGGGCACAAGGGCTGAGCTCTGAATCAAGGAGAGAAAAGAAGAAAAAGACCATGCCTGACCCCGGGCCCACCGTGAAGTCTAGCCCACAGTGAGGCACAGTCAGGGCAGCGGGCCGTGATCCTTCAGGTGAGAAGACGAGACTGGAAAAAAGAGTGCTCTGGTCCTAACCAGACTAAAGCAGTGGATGAGCTCACCCCCCCAACCCCCAACCCACCCCGCTCCCCCAGCCCCACCCACCCAAGGCTGTCTGCCCAGCACTGCTTGCACGCAGCCAGCGGTCCTGCTCACAACCCTAGCCCGAGGCCGGGCACAACTCCCTCACATCCCTCTCTGCGACTGCAAGCACCACCACCGCGTAGCCACATAGCGAGCTGCTGGGCTGCAGGGTTAGTCATGCTTGCTGACCTCGGCCACTCGTTGCATCGGATGGCCGGGCGGGCGGGTGGGCGGGCATCAAGGGGGGGAGGGCAGGCGGGGATGCCATGGGGAAGGGTGGGGTCAGGCCACTTGTTGTGCGGTGTGTGGCTTTCCCTGTCCTGCAGCCCTCAGCGTGGCCTCGCTCCCACTGTCACTGTCGTGGCTGGGGGACAGCTCTAGCTGCAGGGCAGCTGCCTTGCAGTGCAAGTCTTGGTCGTCTGTAGTGCCTGGGTAGCGGCAGGTGCGGGGAGGGGTAGGGTCAGGCGGTGGCGGTGATGGAGAGGGGGTTGCAACACAGAGGAGTGGATGGCAATGGAAGAGATGTGAAGAGGAAGGACTGATGCAAAAGGATTGGGAAACAAACAGGGAACCCCTCCCCTCCCCCCTCCCCCCTCCCCCCTCCCCCCCTCCCCCCGTCCCCCTCCCCCTCCCCCCCTCCCCCTCCCCCTCCCCCCTCCCCCTCCCCCCTCCCCCCCTCCCCCCCTCCCCCTCCCCCTCCCCCCTCCCCCTCCCCCCTCCCCCCCTCCCCCCTCCCCCTCCCCCCTCCCCCTCCCCCCTCCCCCCTCCCCCCTTCCCCTCCCCCTCCCCCTGCACTCACTAGTGGCGGGTGAGTCAGTGCCTGCCTTGACCAGCCAGTGGGAGGGGAGACCTAGGCGGGTGGACATGGCCAGCAGCCGCCTGTTGGCAGCGCCAAGCAGAGAGAAGGGGGCGGACAACTCCATGCCCATGCCCTGCACAGGGAGGGAGGGTCAGGGTGATGGCCACGGCCACGGCCACGGCCACGGCCACTGCCGCTGCCACCGCTGCCATCTGAAACACCATCTTCAAATACCATCTTGTGAAACCGCGTCTAGCGCAGCACCACCTGCTAACATCACTGCCATGTGTACCTCAGCCTAAGCCATCATCCATCACCATCTTGCCAACACCACCATTGCAAAAAGAAGGAACATAAGCACTACTGGACAGACAATAGAACAGACAGGAAAGAATTAATGAACAAAAAAGTACCAACACACATATGTATATATATATATATCCCAGTCCTTTTTTTCGTTCCGCCCTGATGCCTGATTTATAGCTTAGTGTGACATGGCATAGGTTCATATCCTTGAACCTATAGCTCGACCGTACTTAACAACACCGCCCAGGTAGAAACTCAGGTGATGCAGCTCACAAAACGACCATTCCATAGCGCATAACGACCAGTACATCGCAGCATTTCATAGCGAACGCTATGTATAGCGCAAAAAACAACACTGATGTATACGAGTAGATATGAGGGAAACACCAAACCCTGATTGGCAGATGGGGTTTGGCATCAAGAAGGAGTTTGGCATTGGGTGTGACCCCATCAAAGGCACCAAATTCCAATGGCCCTAGCAGCAGTCAACAATGGTGGTGGAAGGAGCCAGAGCAATGCAAGACCAACAGGATGGGACGGGGCATGGGACAGGGCACAGGATGGGCATAGGCAGGGCACAGGATGGGACAGGGGTCATGAGGCAGCGCAGTCCTGCCCACCTGCCAGTTCTCAGCCAGTGCCAGCAGCGCCAGGGTCCAGCAAACCGCCACACCCACCACGTTGAAGCCCAAAAGACTCTGAGCACACAGCAGGTTGTGCGCCCAGGGAGGGTGAGAAGGAGGGGTTGCAATGTGAGGGTGTGAGGGAGGGAGGGGAGAGAAGGAGGGGTTTGCATGTGAGGGGTGTGAGGGAGGGGAGGGGGAGAGAAGGAGGGGGTTGCATGTGAGGGGTGTGAGGGAGGGAGGGAGAGAAGGAGGGGTTGCATGTGAGGGTGTGAGGGAGGGAGGGAGAGAAGGAGGGGTTGCATGTGAGGGTGTGAGGGAGGGAGGGAGAGAAGGAGGGGTTGCATGTGAGGGTGTGAGGGAGGGAGGGGTGGGAGGGGGGGGGACACAGTGCGAGGAGGGAGAGGGAGGGGGCAAGGGGGTCACGGGTGGATGTGTGGTGGTGTGGAGAGGGAAGGAGGGCATGAGGGCAGAGGGGGGAGGAGAGGTCACCGCGCAACTCTGTAGCTGTCACTGCCAGCAGACAGCTTGATGCATCGCCAAAGCCCCAGGTACTCGCCCCCGCCCCCGCCCCCGCCCCCCGCCCCTCAACAGCAAGTGAGGCCCCGTCATGGCTCCACCCACATTGTAACCTCCCTGGCCAATTGCCCAGGAGCCCACGTTGATGTAGGACTTGCAGCAGGGGCGGTGGACAGCTGCAGCCGAACAGATCCAACCACACGCCTCACCATCATCCCCCACACCTCCTCCTCCCCCTCACCATCCCCAACACCTCCTCCTCCCCCTCCCACTCCCCCTCACCATCCCACACCGTCACACATACTATCACTGCCATCATCACCTTCGCCTGGGCCTGGCCGGTATCCACCTGTGTTGGTGCATGGTATGCCCATGCCCCATGCACCATGGTGCATGGTATGCCCATGCCCCATGCACCATGTGACCTCATGCCTGCATGGGCTGCCGTCCTCAGTCCTGCAAGGGCTCCCTGGCCCTGAGCCTGCTGCTGTCAACACCACACCCAAAGCGGCAAGGCGCGTGGCGCAGGTGGCACAGCTAGGAGCGACCGCCCCGCTCTCAAGCCCTGCCCGGCTGGCCCCTTAATGCAGGGGAGTGCTGCTGATGCTGAAATCCGTGGTGCTCTTGAGCCCTGCCCAGCTGGCCCTTCCAGAGCAGTGCCAAAGCAGGCGTTGAGGGAGAGGCCGGATGAGGGTCCAGGGGCAAGAGAGAAGAGGTGCTGAGCCCGTGCCCCACTACCTCCGTGAAACCCAGACATGGGTGTGACTCTCGCCGGCAAGTGTGACCCCAGTCAACCTGACCCAGTGTGACCAGGCCTGATGACCCCACCCCACATAAGCACCTGCAGCACGATGCCCAGCGCCACTCCAGCCCAGAAGGCAGGTGAACACCAGCGGGCGGTAGCCGGTGATGAAGGTGAGGAACCACACGGGGGGGCCCAGGCCCTGGATCAGCAGGGTCAGGAGATCAGCAGGGTCGGGAGGTGTGCAGGATCGGGAGGATCGGCAGGGGTGGCCCGGTTTGGGCAGGATCTATCTTGGATCAGCAGGCCCAAGGAGAGAGGGTGGCAAACAGGCAGGCAGGTGGGTGGGCTGGCCAAGATCAGATCAGATCAGATCAGATCAGATCAGACCAGATCAGGCCAGGCCAGACCCCTGCCCACCATGATCATGGTGCCGGAGATAGTGGTGGCGTCCAGAGCAGCTGGGCCTTGCAGCAGCGGCACTGTGCCCGCCACCCGCCACCACCACGATCATGATGCGACCCACCCAGCGCGTGCCTGGAAGTCAGGGGGGAGGGGGCGGAGCTAGGCAGGGGCAGCAGGCAAGGAGCTGAGGCAGTGGCAGCTGGCGGGGGAGGGCTGCTTTGCGACCCTACCAAGCAATGCGTGCAACTCGACTTTCGCACCCATGCATCATGCAACACAACATATGATCCATTGTCATGCAGCTACTGCTGTGTACACTATTGGCCATGATTATAAGTTGTTATTTGATGTAACAAAGCCATTACTATGAGCCATACCTATAGATTTTTCACACACACATACCTCACACTTCGCGCCCCACATCTCACACATAAACTCATGTTCAAGCATTGCAGAGGGTGCCATGTGCAGGGTGGTGTGTCATGCAGGGGCTCACAGGGGCTTGGCAGCGCTGGGGGGGTGGGGCCCGCCGGTCTGCAGCACACCCACAAACTCCGGGCCGAACAGCTTGGCTGTGGAGGCAAAGGTGGAGGTCCAGCACCTGCCGGCGCCGCCACAGCGCAAGGGCAAAGACAGGGGTGGCCAGGGGAAGCTTGCCTTAGCATGGGGGGCAGGGGGGTGAGGTCAGCTTGCTTCAGCATGGGGGGCAGGGGGGGTGAGGTCAGCTTGCTTCAGCATGGGGGCAGGGGGGTGAGGTCAGCTTGCTTCAGCATGGGGGGCAGGGGGGTGAGGCAGCTTGCTTCAGCAGGGGGGGGCAGGGGGGGTGAGGGCAGCTTGCTTCAGCGTGGGGGCCGAGGGGGGTGAGGGTCACACTATCCCCAGAGTGAGACCAGCCGCTTTCATCGCAGCAGCAACAGAGTGCATGGCAGCGCCACACCCCTTTGTTGTCGCAAGGATTCGAACCAGGGTCATGCACACTGTAGAGATTGGCAAGCGTCTGCATGTTCCTTCCCCCCTCCCACCAACACCCCCCTTTCACCCAGACCCCCTCCCAGCCAGCCCCTCTGCCCTCCAGGCATCCAGGCCCCCCGTCCCCCCTGTCATTAGCTGCCACCCAGCCCTCCTTCCCCCCTGCCACCCAGCCCCTCCTTCCCCCCAGACCCCCTCCGAGCCAGGACCCCCAGCCCTCCAGCCACCCCAGTCCCCCCCGCCCCCCCTGTCATCAGCTGCATGGCTCACCGCACAGGATGAGATGATGAACACGATGTTGAGCAGGCTGTAGGGTGGCGGTGCCAAAGAATGCGGCCACTGAAGCGGGGATGCCTGCAGGAAGGGGTGGGGGGAGGGGGGGTGAAGCGAGGGGGGGGTGAAGCGAGGGGGGGGGGGGGGGGCTAGGGGAAGGTGGCATGGGGGAGGGGGGGAAGGGATAAGGGGGGAGGGGAATGATGAGAGGGGGGGCCCCAAGGAAAGGAAGAGTTGGGGGCGAGGAGAAACTGAAGCGTGGGCTGCCCCTCCCTCCCTGCTCCTCCGAGCCCTGGTCGTGGGTCCGGCCCCCCCACCCCTGCTGCTATCACGCACCTGCCTTCACACCGGCAAAGATGGCCAGAGGCACACTGCAGGTGGACACGGGGCAGGCAGGGCAGGGCAGGGCAGGCGGGCAGTCAATCACGGTGAGGCAGGTAAGGGCAGGCAGAGGGGGCAGGACAGGCAGGCAGACAGGCAGGGCAGTCGAGCAGTGAGGCAGAGGCAGTGCAGGCAGGCGGGATGTGGGGGTGCACAGCGCCCCAGCAGGCACCAAGAGAGTGAGCAGCAGCGGGGGGCGGCAGCAGGAGTGACATCACACAGGGGGGGGGGCCTAGGAAGGGCAGACACTGAGCAGCTTGTGGCTCAGGGGGCTGCGGGGGGG